>CAAKHC010007031.1:55100-70387 GCA_901007825.1 Macroramphosus scolopax
GTACTCACAAACTGACTGCAGTGTTGTGTTCTTATGAGTTGTCCAACTTTTCATAATTATGCTCATCAAATACATACTGAAGTAATTCCTGCAGATTTGGTTTAATTAGACGTCATGTACCAGTGTTCACACACATGTGTTCAGACTACCATCCGACCTAAAGTGTTGTCCTACCTGTAAGCAGGATGCAGATGTGTGGGCTCTGAATGGTCACTGTCATTACCTGCGCGGGTTGTTCACGGAGGCCCTGGAGAGTTATGAGCGGAGCCTGAACTTCGTGCAACAGCCATCAGACTCTCACCTTGTCCTGCTTCGCCTGGGATCAATCTACCTCGAGGAGGGGAAGGTCAGACATGATTGGACGGTGCTTACTTAAGTGAAAACAGTTTTTATAAAATACCCTGCACTAACTTACTCTCACTTACCGTGTGACTAACTCTTTCAGTTTGAGCAAGCCAAACTTACCTACCTGCAGGCCTGTGAACAGTCTCCATCCTGCCTGACCTGGCTGGGCTTGGGCACTGCCTGTTACAGGGTAAAACTCCCCATTCCTCTCCAGCACAATAATAATGACAATCCTAAAATATATTTATATTCTCACACTCAGCATCTGAAAAGTGCTGTTCTCCCAGTGGAGTTGCACTTCTTTCCTTATTCTACTGTGGGTGAAGCAGGTTACTCTTCATTCATACACATTAAAAAGCTGTGGAGTTGCAGACAGTCATATGTTTTCATTTCATTTTGGAAGGATATGTGATTTGGGTGAGTTTACTTTTGTCTGGCTGCGCAGCTGGAGGAGCTATGTGTAGCTGAGGAAGCTTTGACGGAGGCCAACCATTTGAACAACCAGAATGCAGAAGTGTGGGCTTACCTGTCTCTCATCTGCCTCAGGGTGAGTGATGAAGCTCTGAAAACATACCAGCTGTGTCCAAGTCGAGGCTTGGCCTCTCAAAACCTGACATAACAGGTCGACATTGTCACATTACAAAGAAGCCAAAAGAAATTGGTGTTGAAATCAAGTATTCTTTTGCTCAAACATGGCGGGCACAGCCAGTGTATCCAATGATCCTCAGTATACCGTAATCCATGGATGAATAATCACAACTAGCTTTATTTGGTAGCTAGTTTGGTGCCTCATCAGCTGATATTGGGTCCTCTGATAAATGCGTCAGCTGAATTTGGTGTACAGTCAAACAATTCACTTTTAACTCTCAACAAGGCAGGTGTACAAGACCTGAACTAACAAAGTGATGGCTCTTTTTTATCTCTTCATGTTGTCAGTCTAGCAGACAAGAGGAAGCAGAGCAATTTTATAAATACGCCATAAGGGTGAGTTGTACTGATCATCTTACTGTATCAGTGATTCTGGAAGCTATCATTCATTAATTCTTTATTTCTTATAATGCTGTGAAATATATTTAACATTCTTAATGACAAAATAAACTTGTAAAAATTCAATTTTGACTGTTTTACCTGACAGTATCCTATGCTCTGCATAAAGTATTATAACTTTGTTTTGTTTGTTGATCATGTTCAGTTTTCAGACCATGTGAGCACAGACTCATCTGAATGTTGTGAATACAGTACATATAATGTTTATAGTCTTGATTTGATATTAAGATTGCTTTTACCACAGATGTTGTCTCAATGTTTTCATTTGACGTCATCCAAGACCTACTTGAAAGTCATCATGACTCTGCTTAACCAAAGTGACGCTCCTGTTTTTACAGTTCGACCTGGCGAAACATTCGCTCCTCAAGGAGGTCAAAGACCTGCAGGAACAGGTTCGCTTCAGTCACCTGGACTCGTGCTTCGGAACGAGCTCTGAACTGTGGATTTAAATCCTATAAACATTCAGATACTTTAGATACTAATTGGATTGGTCGTAGTTCATTTTCAAGCATGTACATGCAATACATTCTTTATTGTGGAAAAGTAGCAGCCAGCTTAGACAGTTATGTTAGATTTTTACAAACAGTACAGAAGTTCAGAAACTGGCCAAGCCATGACAAATACAACTTTTTAATATCACATTGCAAAGTTAAAGCAAAATAAATAATCTTAAATGTGTATAAAACAACTGCAATACAACTTTTATTAAAAAATGTGCAGAATTAACACAAGGTATCATTAGATTCCAGCCTTGACGTAATGGAACACTTAACCAGATTTTGGCACAATCCTCCCCACAACAATAGGACATTTCATGTTTTTCATGTTTTGGTTTGTTTTTTAATTTTTATTTAATTTTTTGGCATCAAATTGAGTTTCCTTCTTAGTATTTGTAGTAGTATTTGTAATACAAAATACATCAGCAATGTATTTATGATGAACTCTAAATAATAAAATCAGTGCTTCCAAAGTGTTGTATAAACTTTATGAAGAGGCAAATTTCACCGATTGTGCAACTTGCACTTTATTCAGTTTGAAATACGCGTCAGTGTGGTGAACAGATTTTCTTTCCATTTGTGCAGTGTTTTATCGTGCCACTTCCCACAATAGCATCATGTTCTCTGTTGTGTAACCTGCTTGCAGTGAGATCACTATCTGATCCGAGCAAAAAGCTCTCGCAGCCACGGTGAATCCTCATACAGCCGAGGGTCACCCAGATACTCCGAGGTCCTCTTGTAGAAGTAGTAGTACAATATTGAAGCTGAGAACAGAAAATGGTTTCAGCGATTTAAAACGTCAAAGTACAGAGCATACACAAACTAGTACTAACAGGTCACAGTGCTTTGTATAAACAACTTGCTTAAGACAAATAATCCGTCACACTGAACATATTTTGTTATCATGAAAATGGGATCAAAGTGAATGATACATTTTTGCTTGTACATTATTAGATAAGTGGTCATGGGGGGGAAAACATGAAGTAGGAAATCATAGCCAGCACTGACAATTGTAGAGGGATTTAAGTAGCAACCAGCCCACAAAGCAGCAGACAAAAGACGGATACAATTGAAACCCAGCTACAATATGTTCTCATTTTAAGAAGGGATTACTCGCTGAGAAACATTGACTAGACAATAAATCCTTTTGATCCACTTATGAGATTATATGTGCATTGAAATCACGCCCACATGAAGATGTAGGGTAACTGCATGGACCCTGCCGGTACAGAAGAAGGTAGAGTGTGGAAAACACAGTGAGCCCTCAGATAGTCACACCGAGTGGCCTTATCTTTCTGTGATATGTGGATACTGATTCAAAAGGTCTGGCTCAGCATATTCAACTACAGCAGCCTTGAGGTGTGATCTCAAAGGGATATGAAAAAAGTGGAAGAAGATAAAACAGCTTCATTTAGACGAAATAAGTACATGGAATCTTTATACTGAAGGAAAACATTCATTCTCTTCATAACACATTGGAAAAATGATCTATGTAGTCTTCTACATGTATCAGCTGAAAGAAAAGACCAAATCTCTGCTG
Source organism: Macroramphosus scolopax (assembly GCA_901007825.1). NCBI lineage: Eukaryota > Metazoa > Chordata > Actinopteri > Syngnathiformes > Centriscidae > Macroramphosus > Macroramphosus scolopax. The sequence continues at coordinate 58,530 of CAAKHC010007031.1, forward strand.
GATGGCTTAGAATTATGGATCTAATGTAATCTGAAAACCAACCTGAAAATTGGACAATTCTCAAAAAACAATTATACCAATAGTATTATACCAATAGTATTCTCTCATTGGATTTAAGTATGTAAATCAGGGTTAGGGAAAAGAAAAGAGAAGGATTTAATATGGACATCTCACCAGCTCTCTGGAACACAAACAACACTTGAAGGCCATCTGTCCAAATGAACCTGTTGGTATTTAGCCACCGCAGATTCTGGAAATATTACAAAGAAAACAATAAATGGTGACTTTGCTAATATAAAAATGAAAGATAAAAATGTACGAGTATATAGTATAATGTATTTATGTGAAACCAGACTGTTGGGAAATACAAGATTTAGTGTTTGTAAGGCCGCTGATAGATGTTTCTAATGTATCTTAAAATGTAAACGTTGAAATTTGTCAACTTTCTATTTTTTTTCAAAATTTGATAGTCCCATTTTAACCAAATGGGATCTGTATTTTTGCAGATCTGTGCACTTACGTACCATAAACCAGGAATGGAGTATGACACTGAAGGTCAAATAGAGAGCAGAGAGCATTAGCAGAGCTCTAAATCTCTCCAACAATATGGCGACCAGACCGACCTGGAACACGTAGGTGTTAAACAGCATCAACAGAATGATGATCAGGTTAAACAAGATGGATATGTCCTGGATACTAAAAGACAAGAGAAGAGAGGAGAACATGTTTAAGCAGCAGACACAAAGGAGACATGAAGAGGAAGATTTGGTGGAGTAGCTTACTGTGTGGATACTACAGGATAGTGCATTTCATTTCATTTCATTCCAGCAACTCAAATGACTCCTGTTTTTAGCTCTAAATGTTTTCCCCATGAAAAGGAAATAATGTTTTGTTGCCATGAGATACTTACATGAAAAGTACCAGCTGCACTGCCGGCTCAGCCCTCAGCAGCTCACTGAAGGAGTTGACGAACAGGTCAAAAGAGAGCAGGCTGAGCTGTATTAGTAGCACCAGGGAGTAGTTGCTGGTTTGGAGACCTTCCGGCCCGAAGGCTGGGCGCCCGGGCGGATTGTGGTTCCACGATGGATCCAAGGCTGCGCTGCAGTCACACACACACTACATACAAACATCAAGCTGCACGCGATACTTCTGTCTCAGTGGCTCAGCGAGGCATTCAAATGGTTACCGTGTCCTCTATCATTGTCCAAATGCAAATACAGTTTGACGGCTGCAGCATTAGGGCTCCTTTAAAATGATTCCTCTGGAAAAAAAAAACGAAGTCCTTTCAAAATGGGAAAAGCAGGTGGTGAAATAAACCGTCTGAAGATGAATGAAGCCCAGATGTCAAGACTGTTGAATTTAACAGCTCCAACATAAACAGATGTAGTGCAGTATAATTGATGGTGCGGTAAAAACCTCCGGCACTGACACACTGTTACAGCAAAGGTTTACTTTGATCCGAGGTTCTGTGGAGTGACAATGAAAGACACATTAGTATTCTGGTGGAAAATATCATGCTGCATAACTTATTTACTGTACAGTGTGTATGACATTCTGTTAGAGATTTACATATACTTATTCAAGGCGGGTCCCAAACGGGATTTAATAACAATAAACACAGGTGTAATTAATGTTTCCTCTAAAAATGTATTTGTACACATTATACAAATTGTCAAATGGTATTAATCCATTTAATTGCATGATGTTGACACTCCAAGAGGGTTATAACTTTCAGACTTTTGAAGACTAGTGAAAGTGTAATTTATAATATTTGGACAAAAGTAATAAAATTAAATGACTAATGACACACTTTTGAATTTTGGAGGGAGGTACCAGTGCTTCTAGCTGCAACTGTTCCAATAGTGACTGAGGTCACCTGCATGGCTGTAAATTAACACCAACTTTGAGGACACTTGACTAGTGTGTTGACAACTGACTTCAATTAGCCGTGTTCATTTGAACTCAGAGGAAAGGTGAACTTGCTAATGATCAGGACTGATCAGGTCGACAATTAAGGAGTCGGTTTTCCAAACATAACAACAACTCATCAGTTTTCATACTGTGAAAGCACTCTGGGGATTATCTGTTGATTTGTTTTCTGCCTGCTGCTGCTTTGCAAGGCAATGAGCACAATTAAAAGACGTCCTTTGACCTCCATTTTATTGGACTGAAGAAAGAGGGATTACTACTTCAGCAACACATAAAACAAACAGTTCATAAAATCTAAAACAATGAAATGTATATTATAATAATAAAGTCAGTTAAGCACAATAATTTGCCCAAAGATTTAACGGGCTCTTCTTTTGCCAATGTTAAACCCTCCGCTCAATTGAATACAATTGGTCAGGTACTAAGAGCTGTACGTTTTCTTTAAATATCGGAAGTACTCTGGGAATTTTTTGCAAACATCCACATATACCTGGCCAAAGTTCCATAACAAGATAAAATAAAAAATACAGCTAATTTAGACATTTTCAATATGAATTCATGTTTACCTGTAATCAGAGAAGCAACATGACAAGTCCAAATGAACACAACTCACGTGTCATCCAGTAGTACAGTAAAATAAACCGAGAGTAGGACTCAGATTGAGAGTAAACAGGTCCTGTTGCTGCTATTGAGTAGGAAGGGTAAAACGTTTCCTCGGCTCCTCAGGCACCTTGTGAACCAGGATCTCTATTCAACAGGCTCCTTCATGCTGAAATCAGGTGGATTCTCTTTAACCCCCAACGCACAGAGAGGAGACGTATTTATAGCTTGGCACGGCCATGGCAGGTGTGAGGGAGATTAGCACTGCGTCTAAACAGTCGAACATCAATGAGGAGACAGAATGCCTACTTATTCTTGAAATCTGTTCCTCTGAGGTTCTGTGTTAGCAGTTTTACTGCAAAAGCTTCATAACCAGTGCATGCAAACAAAGAGAGTTGAAGGTGCTCAGATGTTCCATTGCCCTTCATAGACTGGAGGATGCTATTCATCTTCTCAACATTTTAGAAAAGGTAATTAAAAAAATATCAGTCTCTTGTTTACTTAGTCATCATTTGACAGGAATCTGTGTCTTATTTAACAGACATCTGTGGTTGTTATTGAGCTACCAACTTAGGTCTTAGAACTGTCTCCCTTAATCTTCTTAGGAAAGTCTGCACCAGCATGCCACCTTACACAAAGTAATATATCCTCCCTTTTACTTTTTTCAATGTCAACTAGTAAAGTTAAGCTGCTGCCAAAAAAATAAAATATGTGTACCTGTGAAATGAAGGTTGATTTCAGAGGCAGAAGTAATGTTTATCTCTCGAGACAATGCATGTTCGAATGTGACCACAAAGAGTAGCACGGATGAGCAGCACAGATGGGCAGCTGGTGTCAGTCCCGCTAACAGGTTTTATCCCTTTACCTCTCCTTTACCTCTATAGACAGGTGTATGCATGATTTTGTATTACGTTTGTTTACATGAACCTTAATGCCAACACACCATCCCTGGCCATGACATAACTTGGTGCAAAAGATTTATTTTACTGTAAACACCTTTAAGATTACATGTTTAACTGTCTGAGTTGACTGTTATTACAAAGCACACCGACTTACAGCTACTACCTCCAGGAATGAATAATGGAATTCAATCGATGCTGCTTGAGAGTCTTGTGTCCACATTTCCATTCAAGAAATGAATATGGAATTGATTCTTGGAAATGTATGAGGATCCAAGCCTGAAGAGAAACACTGTCACCTAGTGGTGAATGTGGGTAATTACACACACAACGTTGCACCAATAGACATACAGAATGACGTGGTCCTGGCTGGCTATATGTCACCTGTAGGTTGAGATACAGCAGATAACTTATGGTGTTTTGATTAAATACAATTTTATTTTGAATTTTTCGCTGTTTACTTGCAATATGCAGTGAAAGAGTCTTTCATAATGACATGGGAGCCACTCTACATTACTGTCTCAAGGAGACAAAGTCTAGTTGCCTTTGATTCAAACTAAAATATATAACAAAATGTCTGCAAGTAGGATTTTCAGCTACACTTGGTGACACAATTTAATTTTATATCAGTGATGAAAAATGTGGCTTATGTTTTAAGGCCCAATTTCAAACTTGTATCAAGCTGATTTATGAAGGCTCAGAGGACACTGTCGGATTTTCCAGAAGGAACATTCTAGCCTGCGTCTACAAATAGTTATCTCACTAAATTGTTGAGAATAATAATATCCTTTTATATTAAACCATGATATGGATGCTGAAGGCAAAGGAGATGAGCGTTAGAAAGTGTCCAAAACAGCCATAAAAGAAATAAATGAGTCAATTTGCCCTGCCTGAGCTCCCTCAGACTAAATCAAGTGTCTCCTCTTTCAGGAGGATGATTTCTTTTCTCTGGTGGCAAATGTATCTTTGTCTTCAGGATTGTGAAAATGTGGCATATAATTGATTTCAATTAGTTCAATGTCTCTGGATGAAACCAAACAGCTGTAATATGATAAAGATAAAAACCACATTGATCATATTTTCCGTCAGTATCAGAGGTGGATGAAATACTGAACAGTGAAAGTATAGTTTCCTTGGCAGAGAGAGACTTAAATTAAAGTATTATACTAATCACAGAATTTACTTGAGTCTAGTTTGTGAAGTTGGAATTCTCAAATGTCTCAAAAACGTAGTATTTGTTTGGAATTTAGACATCGGAAATCTCATTCGAGGTTGTGGTTGACTTTAAATTAAACTTCTAGGAAGGGTTTTGTGGCTGTGTATTCATTATCTGGAAAGCGTAGCCTCGGGACAGAGAAATGCCCAGTAACCTGGAAGGTGGCAGCCCGGGGTGGAGTCAGCAGCCGCAGCCTGAGCACTGAACACGGTCGGATTTTCTGCCCTGCACAGTTACTCGACTGACGCGGAAATTAATCCGAGGAGAGTGGGATGAAAACAGGAGACATTTAGTTGTTTTTTTTCTGTACACATTTCGTCTGCCTGTCGTTAAGAGCTAAGAAAAACCAAACAGCAGGTAAGTGAAAGCAGGAAGTGTCTGTGGGAAACTCGGTGTTAGCTCGAACGGGGCCGCTGCGGTGTCCCACAGCCCACAGAAGGCAGCTTTGTCCGTCTTTTCTGTTCCTGTAGTGTACAAATGTTTACAACTTTCTATGACAGCTAGCTTATATCTACTAGGTTATTAACGTCTGAAAGTAATCTTTCTTGATGAAATTGACTGTTTCCTCTCTAAATGCTATGGAAGAAACACAGTGGGAATAACTTTAGCTTTAGCTTAACGCTACTTCGGCGAGGCGAAGAGATGCACTATGACGTGAATTAGCTTTAGTTGTAAACCTCAGAGGAAACACGGTTTTTAGCTAAGCTCTTAGATATATAGTCGTTGTAATGATACAGAGTTAGAGTTGGTTACCCTGCTAAACAATGAACAACGTGAAAATCCTAAAGAAGGCATGTTGTCCAGGGGGATTTATTCTATGTCGATTTGATAGCTTTGATTTGTTACTGTTAGTCCAGTAAGCGTTCATACTAATGACAATCAAATGTTTGTTCTTACATATTCTTTTATACATAATAAGTTTAAAAACCTGGAGGCTATGGTGTTTTTTCATTTAAAATTTTTGCAATCACAGGTGTGAATCATAAATGACTTCATACGTGACTCACTTCAATCAGAGGGTTAGCCATCTACCCATCTTCATCATCTTCGCCCAAACAAACGCCTTGTATCAAGACAAACGGAAGGCTAGGTTATATACAGTCTTAAATTCATGTCCAAATGCCAATAACTTTTTTTCCTGAGTCTTATCAATGGATGACAAAACAAGTGACTCCATCCTTCCATGACAATTAGGGAATTGTAACTGCTGAGGAACATGTGAGTACAGTCGAAGGCCAAACAAGACAGGGACACTGAGTTGAGATTGTTTTGTAATCTACATATCAAAGTTAAGGCAAAACTTGGACCTGGAAATTTTGATGAATCAAGAATAATGCATATTCAGATGATAAAAACTTATCATCATAAAAAGTATTTCAACACTTAACCTGAGGTAAATGAATGAATTGAATGTGCCCTTAAGTACTTATATCATGTCTCTAAATAAACTAAAGCTAATAGAGAGCCACAATTGTTGAAATTAATTGTTCATTACATCTAAAATGACTGCACTTATATTTCCAGTTTAAACAAGTTATTTTCTCTCTTTACTCAGCTCACAATTGGAAAGAAAAGGCAATAAGGGGAGTTGTCAATTCAATCCTTGTTTGAATTTAATTAACAGGCACACTCCTACAGTGTCCACCATAGCAGATGGTCAACAGACAGACTCATTCATGCAGTGCTCCCATCTGACTTGACAGTGGTATATGTGGGGGAGCAGAAAGGGAAGAGGAACAGCTCAGCAGGAGGCAGCCAGTGGAGGGCGAGTCTGGGCTTGACTTGCAAGTGGGCCAGGAAAACTGTGGGTTTAAAAGGATGCTATATTGAGGGAATAAAGGTTACAAGAAGGTAGCAAGTGCTGTCCAAAACGGGCTAAATAAATCTTTCAAGCTTCCTGGTGTTCTCCGGAATCACGATTGGCATAGTTGTGGTGAAAACATTGTCAAACTCAATCCACATGCTTGTAGTACATTTTATTTAAATATACTGTAGTCAATTTTCAAGTTCAAGTTTAATAGTTCAAGTTTATTTCATTTACGTTATTTCGACTAGGCACCAGGGAAGTGGGTGGACTTAATTTCCAGCCTTTGGCAAAATCTCAGCTGCTACTTAGTGCTTAGTCATGGATCTCACCTCATACACATAAAACAACTCTGATCTGGTGGGCTTACGCTGACGGATGTTTCCTCCCCCACAGACTGCATTAGCTGTGCAACATCTCATTTGTTAAATGTGCCTTAAAATAAAATGAAGGTTGACTTTTATTTCATGATCTTCATTCTGTATCCTGTTTGCAAGCTACTATTCTGCATTGCACATTTTTGTTATATAATGTCCAATGAGTAACTAGGCTTAAATTCAATTTATTTTTTTTTAGGGAAATATGAACTGATTTTCCAGCCTAAATGTTTGCTCTCCTGCGTAGTGCCATGGAGAAATTTACGTTTTCAATCAAGCCATAATCCTGCTTGGTACTACCCAAACTATATCTTAAGCATTATGTATCAGTACAAGTCTAAAAGCAAGGTAGCAGCACTGTGAGGCTGTGCTGGAGCTAATTGCAAGGCTCCATGTCCACATACTGTTTATTTCGACCAGAAAGGTGGTGGCAGGGCACTGGGAGTGCTTGGATTAAGTGCTCCCAGTGCCTGAAAAAAAATGCAGCCCTTTGGTGTCTTGTTTCCATGACAACAATATCTGCACAAATTATATGATATACAGCATTGGCCTTTCCTTTTTATTATCTGTTTGTCATTCTTTCTATTCTTTCACCTTGACCACCGCCTGAAGGATGTTTATCCTCATACTTTGTATGAATTAGCTTCCCATGTTCTGCCATCACCGCTCAGACAGCTGCTCTTTCCTCTAAAGTGCAAACACAAAAACTACAGAGTGCTCTAAATAAAGACGATGGACGCTGCCATCTGCTGATTTTGAGCAAGTATGCATTTTCACTCTGTTCAATGTCACAGTTTAGCATGCTAGCATATACTAATTAGCATGAAACACAAAGTTCTAGTTAAAAAACATTAGTTCTAATAAGTCATCAAAAATTGATTACTGGTATGGGGACCAACACTCAGGTTTCAAATGGACAGGTATATATATATATTTTCAACAATATTGAATGCTAGCAGAACAGTTTTTTTTTAATGTTTTCAGCTTTTATTTCTAATAACACATTGCCTCTCTCTAAAAAATTCTTAATTCCAGGTTGAATTTGAGTGTACTGAACAATTGTGTGAAAAGGGGTAGAAGGGGCTAATTGTCTCTTTACTCTGTATAATATTGGGGTGAAGCGCAGGTGTTTGATGTATCCTGAAATATTCTGTCTTCCGCAGCATGGGGGCATACGAGGAGAAAAAAGAAACATGTGGAACCATCTGCCTGAAATACCTCCTGTTTACATTCAACTTTCTCTTTTGGGTAAGTTACCATTCTGCAGTTAATTCTGTTTACATGATTCAATTGATAAAATTGTTTCTCAAGCACCTACATGTCACAATGTCCTAAGGTTGGCTGTAATTGTACTCAAGTCTGTTCACTTGGTTATGATGTAAAAAAGAAATCAAATTAAACTTGAATGTTCATTTCATGAAGAAAGTGCAGCATGGTTCCTCAAAGTTCTTGAAGCTTATCTGCAGCTCATATCACCTTGAACTAATAGAATATGATCAGACGTACAAATGACTAATACCATACAGAATAGTTTGTTAAATTGTCACATGGCTTTGCTGTATCAGGTGTTTCGCATTGGGCCAGCTGTCAAGCCTGTTTTTAAGAAGTTAAAGGGAAACCTTTCAATTGTGTAAGCTTCTTAAAAGTTATTCAAACTCAGTTGTAGCAGATATCAACACTAAATGTCATACCATGCGTGCACTATATTTTCCTGTGCAGTCACAATGAATTCTTATGTATACACGCTCATGTCCACGTGTGTGTGTGTGTGTGTATGAATTCATCTGTCTACATGACCTGACATTGATGTCAGCTGCATCCACTACAAGATTTCATGTCCTCACACATTTACAAACACGACTTACTTTCCATGTGAAAGTTATACGAATAGGATTACTAACTCTCTGAACTCCTTTCTGAAAGCCTGTCTTTTTCTGGCAGCAGATAAACGCCTGCTGCTTTTCCATTTCATAGAATCACAGCCAAGTTTTATACAACGGAGGCTTTTTAACGGAGGACACAGAAGACGCATTCAAAGCCCAATTTAATACAATTTTCCAGTGACAAGAATGTGGTGTTCTAGGAAGAAAACATTTACTTATATTTGCACTCTTTGTTTACAAGTCAACATTTGACTTTGTATGACTTTTATCTGTTGTAGTTAATTGTTACTTTCATAGACATTCACATACAGTACACACTTATTTTGTACTTACTTTTTTACATAGTAGTTTTGTCTACTACTAACTTGCTCTTATCTGTTATCACTTTCTCGTACATTGAGAACAATGTGAAGATAATTATATAAGTATTAAATATATATTTATAACTTAAATGACCATTAGACCTCAAATACATATACACTCCAACTTAATACATAAATTACGTAAAAAGGGCAGACTGGAGTGTATAACCCCACACAAGCCTACTGCTGACTCAGATAAACCGACAGACATGAGTCATTCTTTGTAAATGTACTGCAACGATTGGTCATTCTCCTCAGTTCACCCTGATTTGTTGTTGGCTAACACCAGTCGCAGGTTCATCGACCTCTGGGCTCCAACAGATATCTGACCCTTATTGTGTATTCTTCTCCCAGCTGGCAGGGGGCGTTGTGATGGCAGTGGGTGTTTGGACCTTGGTTGAAAAGAGCGACTACATCAGCCTACTCTCCTCTAAGACGTACGCTGCCTCCGCCTACATACTGATCCTGGCTGGAGCCATCGTCATGGTAACTGGAGTGCTTGGCTGCTGTGCCACCTTCAAGGAGCAGAGGAGGCTGCTGCGAGTGGTAAGAGATCATGTCAGAATGGAGAGATAATAGAAGCTGCGAACTGTGCTCTTGTGTTACGTCGCCCAATCTGAACTAAACAGAACACAGAGTGGGATGTCGTACATACATAATCTGAATGCTGTCTGGCTTGTGGGTTTTATTCACTACTGCCACTCGTGTAAACACTAAAAAGGGGGCTGCAAGAAATGTAGGACAACATGCAACACAGCACACTTATAAAACCATCATATTGTCACACAAATAGTCAATATACAAAATATTATGAATATAAAAGATGAACGAAAAACTAAAATAATCTCAAAGTGCCAAATTTTACAATTCAAGGGTCAAATAATCGCAGTGGATTAGAGAATAATTCCTGTATTTTTTGCAACTATCAATTCATAGATTCAAAATGCTTGTTTTTGCCACTGACAAGGACCAATCGTTATTATCAGTGTCTGAACACATCATAGAAAGGATCTTACGGAGATAGACGTGTCGCCGTCTGAAATTTCCCCGGAGCTGAGTTGTTGCAGGAGGTTGACAGTGTGTCAGTATGTGAGAGTCGCCCTCCGGCTGGACAGTGTTGAGGGCCCGGTTGCAATTAAGTCACAAAAAACAGATTTGTGTCATCTCAAAGAGTTAAGAATATAATAACTGAGCAGCTACACTTTGCAAACCTTTCATGGACTAACCTTTGAGGACAGGGACATGCTGAAGTTGTGGCTAGCTAACATGCTACACTATGGATGCAGACATCAAACACTGCGCCGGGCAGACCGCTGTGATCACAGTTTGTGTTAGAAGTGACAGTTTAGACCGGGAGGACTGCTGCCCGTAAATAAGCAGAAGACATTCGACATCAAAGGACTTTTTCCTGAAGAAAAATACTGTTTTAAGGGTGGAGAGACCTGCTGCAGACGAATTGAGGTAGGCTAATGCATTTAGCTAAAGCTACTGGCATCAGTAACGTTATAGAGCAGGGCAGCAGGTTAACGGCAACCAACACGCAATAACATATTACCTAAATTATGGGATGTCTAGATACTTGCTGGCAATGAACAAAGATGGGAGTGATTCAATGATACACTGCACATTTTCCCTTCACACGTTATCAACATACACAGGCGTTACAACACAGGCGAGGAGTGGAACGTAAACAAAAGAATCTATCTCAGTTTGTTGTTATCAGACACTGATAACAACAAACTGAGCCTGTCGGTGATAACAACCAACACTTTTAATTAATTTGACAGACATTCGCCTTGTCGTTATCTCCTGTATTGTGCACTTTCGCTAGTGTTTGTTCTCCAACCATCGTCCTAACCAGCATAATGTTTCAGCAAACCTTTTTAGATGCTAACGATACATACAAAGCCCACTAAACAAAAGACTTCAGACAAATGAATCTATTGTAGAAGTGAGGGAAGAATCTTCCTAAATAAAAACTGCCTTGAAGCTTTTCAAATATGATTATGTGCATATCACAATACGCCATATGTCCTAGTAATTCCGAGAATGTATTTGAATTATTGGGGTCACTAAAGAACCATTTGCTATAATTTTAGAGTGGACAGTGGAAAGTTGAAATGAGCTGAGGGGATCTGGGAGGACATGCTCTAATGTTCCCCACCAGACACGTTGCAAAGACATGGTCACTGTCTGTTGATATTTCTGAAGTTAAGATGGGACTGTGTATAATATGTTCTATGTTTTTTTAGAAGGAAACAGCAGTGTCACAGTTTCTGAGAAGGCCAACGTGTCATTATTGATCACAGAGATTAGACCAAACTAAATCTTCATTGATGTGTACCCATATTTTATTTTGCACACTCGGTACACAGAACCAGCACATTTTACCAATAGACACAACTGCAGAGCAATGAAAGCGTCTCAGAATACATGATCGATTCATGCCAGCACACTGCTGCACACAGCTTAACAGATGTGTCTCATAAGGTGTGTCAGGCCATGTGTCATCTTAAGCATTATCTTCTCTTATCCGGTCAAGAGCAAGTGGAAATGCTGTTGTCCAATAAAGAGAAGCAGATACATTTTCATTTGAGTTAATACTTTCTGAATGAAATGAAATCTTCAAAAAATGTTTATTGTCAGTGTGATAATGAATATTACTCTAACAATGAGTGACAAACAAATTATGATTGCTTCGTATTTTTAATTCGGTATGTTGTTTTTGTCAACAATGATAGTTGGTATTCAACAGTCAGCTGAGGTGTTGCTGACTGATTCACAAGTT
>CAAKHC010007031.1:71962-97855 GCA_901007825.1 Macroramphosus scolopax
GGCGCTGCATACAAATGAATATTCCCTACTGAAGTTGTTCCTTAATGTATACTAGTAAAGCTGCATTGAGATGAAGCAGCAAATAAAGTAGAAGCATCCAAGAGAACAGCTACTAGTACAGAGGGACAGAGAAAGCCAAAACAATGTCTGTACTCCCTTCACAACTTCGTCCATGAGGTTGAGTTGATCATTAGTGTGCAAAAAATTTGTTGTAGTCCAGCCAGGAAACTGAAGAGCAGCCTCGTGATGAACTTAAAAATAAATGTTTTATACATATCAACCTGCTGTAACTCCCTTTGGCAGTTTCCCTGGTGAAGAATGTCAGCTCAGACTTAAAATGAGTGTGTCTGTGTGAGAGTGTGCCTGAGATCATGAGGAGTCGCTGCAGTCTTAACGGCCAACAACAGGTTCTCTGTCACAACCTGTACACATCACTGTGTGTGTGGGGCAAGTATGGTAGACTCCTGGAAGAAGCTTTAACCCATCTTGGGTTTGTCTTCGTCCTGAGGGCACTGAGTTTGTTCCAAACTTCAAATAATTTGAATTTGCTCGTCTAAAAAGGCAGCTCTTGGACACAGGCCCTAAATTTGTTGGGAATCATTTTGAAAGTTGTGATTGATTATAAAATCCTTTATTTATAGGATGTTTTGGTTAAACAGTTACACAGACCAACATCTGTGTTCCTGTCCTTGTCAATCAAACGTATGGAGGAATACAAGGATTTCTTAATGAGCATAAACTGAATCAAGTCTTGGTTTATTTAAATTCTGACACTGTTGGTTTCCCGTTACAGGGAATTCATTTGTTCAATAAGACTTTCCTTGATGTGTGTATTTACGTCTGATGCTGTGCTTGTCTCCAAACCCTCCAACCTGCGTCTCAGAACTGCTCAGCATTCAGGCCGCGAGCCGCTCTGAGATCTTATCAGCCCAAGCTATCAAATCAAAGTCCACTTACTAGACTGATTTTCTCCCTCGGATAGAAGGTCAGAGGAATTTGGGTCAAGGTTTTGGTCTGATAATCTTTTCCTGTCTCTCTGAAGAAACCTTACATGGCCACGAATCAGATATGACAATAAACTCTGTAGTTCAGCTTATAAAGGCCCAGAATGTGTCATGTACTATGTGACATGTGACATGACATTTCACTTGTCTGGGCCTTTTTTAATGAACATTTTCTAACAAAGGAGCTTTACTTTGATTGCTTAATTTTTTTTTTTGCAAAGTTGAGACTTTTAATTGACACTTGTGTTAATAGTCTGGTGGTTACATCTACAATATCAGTCCTGCAGAACATCATCAAGAAGTCATTACTTGTTGCTGCTGTATTTTGTGTACTTTTATGCATGTGGAGCTGCTGTCGTTCAATGTTCAAGGATTGATTTGACAGTTTCTATAATCTATTCATATCCATCACTTCTTTGTTCATTGACTTGATATTGTTCAGTCTTGCTGCTGACCTGCGGCCCCCAGTTCCCTCTGAGAAACTGCCCATATTAACTTGACTTATTTTCTGCACTGGCTGCACTAACCTGCAGTTGATCTATGTACCATTGTCTGATTAAACCACATATCTGGCTGCGCCGGTGTCTTCATGCTTCTGTGTAAGAGTTTGAATCCCTTTTCATTTCATTCCATTACCGTCCACTCCAAGTGTATTTTCTTAAATGAAGTGTATCTTCTTCCTCTCCTCCTCTGCCCTGCAGTATTTTGTCCTGCTGCTGTGCATCTTCCTGTTGGAGATCCTCGCTGGCGTCCTGGCTTACGTCTACTATCAGCAGGTAATCCTTCTCAATAATTCAATAATCTTCAAGCTTGCACACTGCATCCTGAGATCTACAGTATATTTTAGGTTGCACATGTGGAACGACAGTAGAGAAGGAGGGAAAATGAGACGCATATTTCAAATGACAAAATACAGTCTTAGATTAATTTTACTGGTTGAGAACAAAAGTAAGCAAATCTCATGAGTCAATTAATTCCTTTTTGCCTTTTTGAGTTTTCTTTTGAACTACTTTCTCCACTTACTCAAAACAAATATATTAGTATAATAGAGAAACTATGACGCACTTCTCTAAAAACATCAAAAGATTCCCCTTGACCGATGTTTTTTCCCTTTATCTAAACATTTTAATTAAAGGCAGCGTGATAAGAGAGAGGTCACTGCTTCCGCTCCCACGTGGGCCGTGCTGCGCTGCAATTTTAACGATGACGAACCAGCATGACGAATGTGATTTAAAGGAGGAAATATAACGTGTACCAGAACAAATACAGTCAAATTGGACTTTGTCACAAACGTCCACACTTGGTCAAGGGTGAAGTGATTCGGAATTTTGTGGTCAAGGTCACTGTAACTTCACAAAACAAAGCTCCGGCTATATCTCAGAATTACACGGTTGTCTCATATCCAAAAGGTCAACTTCACTGGGGCATTATACTTTTCTGGCCATGATTCAACACCATAGCCCAGGAACAGAAAGGCTACCCTAAATATCAATTTATAACATTCTGTCAGTCATTACTACATATCTTCTCATCAGACATGGATTCAAACTGCAACTGGACTGTTTGTGGGAGTCGTCCTACCACAGCTCTGTAATTCTAGTCCTGGTTTTGAACACTCATTTACCTCGCTAACAAAGAAAAGAAGAACAAGTCAATGACTAAAAAACAATCATGCGACGCCTCCTGGATGCTCGGCTAAATGTGCTGCACTTGTGTGCTGTTATTCATGTAGAAACTAAGCTGCAGCTGACATCCTCCTTCTGCACATTTTAACAATCGTTTGGCTGACTGCACTCCAAGCCCATGCAAATGAGAGCTCCTTTTTTTTCTTCTTTGTGTAATATGAACATGACATTCCTCTCCACCAGCATCAGCCCCATCCCGACTAAGCCTGTAGCTCAGCAACAGAGCTTCTCTCAGTGTAAAGGTGCACTGCTATCATTATAACTCCCCCATTCATAATACACACGCCTTCTGAACATGAGCAGTCACTGAGCCTCATCACTCTCTGCTGCTTCCTAAAGGAGCCTCCTTTACTCGCTTCAGAAGACTCTTGCATGTGTTGAGCCAGTCCTGCTCACGTCACCTTTCTTATTAGACCTCTCCTTCTGTTGAGTTGTGACTACTGTTAATTGCTTCTTAGGCTGCTCTGTGTAAGTTCGCCAACAGCTAGTGCGTCATGCTCAACACTCTAAATAAATAGGGAGCAGCATATTTTCAGACATTCATGCTGACTTCCCCTCTCGTAAGAAATCTAGTGATGCTAACTTGGCCAACCTCTCAATACGGCCAGTAACATAAGTTACCTTTTAGAAGCTATGAGTTAAAAGAGTTTAAGTATCTTGGTTTCGAGTTACCTGCAAACATCCATATAGCACCTTTTCAACATGCAAAACAGCTCATGAAAATGGCTTATAACTCTCTGAAATACTCGGCCATTCACATTTGTCAGGCTGCAGAGGGAGCCATTCAGTCACAGTTGGATGGTGTTTGCACCCAGTTTCATGACTTGACAGTGATTTAACTTTCCATTAACGACTGACTTTGCGTTCAGTTGTTTCTGATTAATGTTTTGCCATATAACGCCAGCATCCATTTCCACACCTACTGTTGCTGCTTGTTGAGCTGTTTCATCTTGAAGGGCTGTTTCACTTCACTGCTTCTCTGTTTCCTAAACCGTCAACAGGTGCTGAACCTTCTTCCTTTCTTTCTTCTGTCCTATTTCTTCTTTCCCTCCTCTCTTCTTTGCATGCACCTCCGCTCACTAATCTCTCTCTGTCCATTATTCTTCTCGTCATCATTCATTCCCTTAATATCGCTGTCATGCTTTGATTTACAGTAGTTTCCCAGCTGGCTTGTTGCCATAGAAACTTCGCCTCCCCCCCCACCTCTAGACCTCCTGCTCCTCCACTGAGCATTTTCTGCCACTGGTCTGAAGACATAACAACACATACTTCCTCTACCTTCACCGCAGCTTCCTCTACCTTCACCGCAGCTTTATCTGCATCTGCTCTTCTGTTGTTGAACTCACGTGTCATCAAGAGAGCAACAAAATGTGTTAATCTCTGCAGCACAATACCAATACTTTGAACTAATGGGCTGCTACTGCATTTATCTGTATCTGTGAGCAGCTGAACCAGGAGCTGAAGCAGAACCTCAGGGAGACCATGATCCAGAAGTATCAGCAGAACACTCACGAGCATGTCACCGGTGCTGTGGACAAGCTGCAGCAGGAGGTAAGTCTCTGTATATGGACACAGCTACCGTTTCTACAGGGTGATGATGGTGTTTTATAAAGTAAATGATACCAACACACCTCCTTCCTGCCCAACTCACTTTATCTTGCATGACCGGATTCACTAAATCACGCAAGATCAACAGAGACTATAGCTCCCGTGATAGAAATGGCCTTGTCATTTCTCTCAAGGCGGAGACATTTCTACCGACGCACGGTACATATTGTAATATCCTGTAAACCTGCGCTCTGCTTTAATTCGCCCTCTGTTTTGCTCCTATTAGTTGACAGCACATGAAGGAATTGATGGAGCTGAGCAGCGGTTCAGACCTCAGTTGGTTTATTTTGTACTTGTTCATTCGTCATTTTGATTCATGGCTTATAATTTGTTCAGACATGGTGCATTTCCCCCCCTAAAAGAAATGCGGTTTTGCTTTCGCCGTGCTTGATCTGTTTATATAAAAGGATTCTCATGTTTCATATTTGCGAACGTCAACAATTTCCTCATCTGTATACACTACTCCTCTGCATCTAAAACATTCATTTTCTCCTGTTTCACCCATTAGTTCAAGTGCTGCGGGAGCAACAGTTCATCTGACTGGGCAGAGAGTGTATGGATCCGCTCCAGGGAGGCAGAGGGAAGGATGGTGCCCGACAGCTGCTGCAAGACCGCCACTGAGCTCTGCGGCCGCCGGGACCACCCCTCCAACATCTACAAGGTTGAGGTGAGCAGATGAAGGGCGCTTGGGATGCTGGTTAGAGTTTTTAGTGAGGGTTGTTATATAATTATATCGCAGTATAATAATTGTATTTATACAGCACTTATCAAGCATAGAAGCACCAAGTGCTTCACATCCCATGTTTTTCGGCATGTCGACAGTGTGAAAGAAGATCTGTCATATCCAAACTGTATACATCAGCACATTTTGGACTGTAGCAACACTCCCACATCAACTGATGCAACATGAAGACACACTTTGTTGTTCATTCAGGGCGGCTGCATCACTAAATTGGAGAAATTCATCCTGGACCATCTCAAGATCATCGGAGCGGTGGGCATTGGGATCGCCTGTGTGCAGGTAAACAAAGAACTCGACTGGGTTTCTTTCTTGCATATCAAGATCAAATAAAAGTAAATGTGTTTTAAGATTTGAGTTCTGTGATTGCTAAACCAGGTTTACATTCTCCTTCATCCAATCTCCAGATTATAGGGATGGTGTTCACATGCTGCCTATATCGAAGTCTCAAGGCGGAGCCTTACTAGGACGGGAGAAGAGAAGACGTGTGCGGGTGGAGGAGCTTCATCAGCGCACACCATGCTCCAATAGACCATAGGTTCTTTTATTTGCCTTGTACATATGGGAGAAAAAAATTGGCGAGGGATCAAATTGTGTATCTGAGGGTCTCATTTTGGTTAACAAAGGGTGTAAAAAAGGTTTCTTGAAGTAATTAGGCTCTCTAACGGCAGCCTCAGCCTCACGGTCAACGTCAGTGCTGTGAGAGAAATGATGGAACTTTTACCACAGATGGTGTAAATTAGCGTGGGACTGCCTCCATGGGACACTGTAGCTTTCTTGCACTCTGAATCCCTCTGTGTACAATATATTCCAGGTAGTGTGCCAGGTGCTACACTCCAGTGTTGTGAAAAGATTAGTGAAATCATTTTGTAGAAAGTGTTGGTCCTGGTCGCAGCATCTTTCCTTTCCCAGCAGCATTTAACCAGACCACCTCTGGTCATGCATTTTTAACAACTTTCCAGAGTGGCCTTTTTAACTATGGATTATTTAGTTTTTATATTTTTGAAAATCACTGTTTTCTGTAACAATTGCGATGCTTTCCTGTGAGCTATTATTTGCTTTATTGCCCGCTGTGTTTTCATACATCTGTTGTTCTTAAGCACCTGTGGCACAAGGACACTGTTAGAGTTCAGGTTCCCCAGCCAGCAAGCTGCTCAACAGCATTTACCGTTTAACACCGTAGCGGCAACATGAAAGCCCTCATGATTGTTCTTATCTGCATAATGCCACTAATACTGCTTTGACAAAAGTGCCTCAATTTCGACTTTACTGTATTTTTTTATTCAAGTGGTTTCGTTCACTGATGCCAAAGTCTTCAACTCACTGTGTGTAAGAATCTACTGTTTCTCTTCCAGACAGAATATGTTCAACGACCAAGTTACCTTCCTGTGTGGGACAAACACACGTTCATATTTCATACGGTTCATTCATTTTAAGATCCTTGTCTGGCTCCAACACAGCTGGAGCACTCAGTCTGTGCTTCGCGCCACTTTCTGCAGAACATCCTTCATCAATGTGGACGCTTGTTATCGTTATAGTTGTCTTAGTAAACCTTCATGTGGACGGCCGTTTACTCGAATATACACTGGTGCCTCTGCTTTTTTTTTATTGTTTTCATACATGAAGAGTTTGTTTTCTATCCTATAGACCACAGATATATTATTATATTTAACTGACATCTACTGTATTTCTGTCTGTGATTGTCCAAGAATTATTTTAATTTGAATAAACCTAAATCAACAATGTAGTCTGCTTTCATTTGTTTTGGTCTCTCAGTGAGGCAGTTACAGTAAAACAGTACTGAAGTTTCTCAGAAATTATATTCATGTACAGTAACAACATGATAAACCAAATTATGTTAATGATGAGCCCTGAGTCCTTCACCGGACCGTCGTAACTGTCAGGACATCCCAAAAAAAACACCAAAAAAACATTTTTGTGTTAAGACAAAAACCTTTGCATGTAACCAGTGGCCCTTACACAATTGTCACTAGCTTACAGATGCATTAGTGTATTAACTCAAAGCCAATCCCCTAATGTCATGGCACTGCGGTGATGTAGATTTTGGATATGAGCCATATTCCGGACAGCTGCTGCTGGAGTGTATTACCTATACCATCACACCTACACGACCTGAAGGGGAAGTCATCCCACTGCTTGGTGTAAGTCCGGCTTATTTAAAAACCGTGAATTGTTCAGGGTGACTGTGCATTAGCGCCATTAGTGCCACAGCGGCAGTGACTGTGTGCAAACACAGGGAGGCAGCACCTGCCAGACTTCCATCAACACAACAGCTCACTGATGAAAACAGCTGGTGAGTAAGTGCAAAAACACTCAGAGGCTATTGAGGATTACCCCCCCCTCCCCAAACACACACACACACACACACACACACACACTCTTTCCTGATGCAGGATGGCAGAAAAGCTTTCACACGTTTCCCCAACGTGTTAAAGAGAGGATAAAGAGGTACATGTGAGAAGATGTAGCTCCTAATGACGGATGTCACCTGGAACCTGCATGTAGTTGTTGACAATATATACAGTTAATTTAACAATATGCTTGTCAGTGTTTTGTAGAAGTCCAGAAGGAAATCAAACGGCGACTGGTCAGCCCCCAACTACAGACTTCTAATTGGTTTCCTCTGGGATGTTTTAACAATGCAAATGAAGCCATTTCTCCGTTAAGTGGCGCTTGCAAGGGAAAACACATTTCCCCTCTGCAGCAGGCGTACGTGGTGGAATGAAACCAAAGATCTAAATCATTTCGTATCTCTGGAAGGTGCTCCGACATCACACCTTGTTAAAGCTGAGTCATCCTTTGCCAAATGACTTCTTCCTAATTTACCTCCAATGTCCGAGCGTTCGATGTTATTGGAGTTAAATTATTTCAACACATGGCAATTTTAACAGGGCGTTTTTCCAAGGAGCAGACATCTGTGGAATGCAAGTGGTCTGCCCCGCTCGTCAGACAGCTGCTGCCTGTGCTCGTTGTTTGATGTAAGTTAAATGGCAGGAATTATGACGAGTCTTTGAACAAGTGTGTCCTCGACAATTATGCCCTTCTGTAATAAACTGTAATAAATCTCCCGGCCGGCCGTGCTGTGCCTGCTTACTGTGGCAGCCTGTGTACAGGCGGACACAAAGGGCGGGTTAATAATGGCAGTGCATGACATCTCCCACCAACACTCTTTATGTTGGTGTCTGCCCATGCACATGTCACCCACTGTACCCCGTGGCCGTCCAGCAGAGAGGTATGCTATTTACAGACCAGGAGACCCTTTTACACCCTTCACCTTCGCCCTTTTTTTATTTCCTGGAAGCTGATGGGATGTCTGTTGCCTACAGGACGACAGGGAGCTGCGCTTTCGTTTGTCTGCAGCTGGTGACAGGAGGTGGCACACGCAGGTATGTGTTGCCAGGGACACCCAAGGGCAGAGGAAAACCAAGGATGCAGAAACACGCATCGTTCTAATTCTGGATATAATCTTTATCGTTTTGGACTTTAAAGTAGTCGACTGGGGGCAGCTCGTCTCCTCGGGGGTCATAATTGGTGGTTCTGATTCGGTTTCACAGCAGTTACATTCATCACGAGCTAAAACGGTTGCTGTCTGCAGCAAGGTCGGGTTAAGGTTGGAGTCAGGTAAGTTTACCAGTCGGGGTTAAGTTTAGGGTTTCCTACAAGGAAATGAATGTTTACCACCACCACAGATAAACACTGGGCTGGTTTCCAACATGTGGTCTGGCCCACCCGAAGGGGTCGTAACAGGATTCTCAGGGGTCACAGCATGATTAACTATCAAGAAGCAATATCAGACGTCACTCTACTTTTGGCTTCTTCCTTACGTCGTGGAATTATTTGATCGTTTTACCTCACTGGCAATTAAAACGTGTGCCTGTGACGAGGGTACGCAAATAGACATCGAATTGTTGTGATAAGTCACAAGCCAAAAGTTACTGAAGCAACTGTACATCAAAGTGTTTGTATATAAAAATGTCTGGGTAGTAAATCTCTGCAGAACATTTGATCAGGTGTTTCACTTTGTGCCTGTGATCTTTATCCAGTTATTACAGGAGGAAATATGTACGCGTGCTCTTCATCATCTCTGCTATAAGCGCCGACATCTCAGGTCATGTCATTTTCTATTCAGGGCCTTGGCTGTTTACATTGTGTGTGTGTGTGTGTGTGTGTGTGTGTCGGGGGGGGAGAGCAGTGGAAACAAAACAAATCGTGAGTCTGTAGATGGCAGCAACACTCTTGGCCAATCTGTCTCAATAAAATGGTAAAAAAAAAAAAAATGCTTTGTCTCGGCTGCGAACGGCCGACAACTGAAATTGAAATTAACTGAAAAATCCAGCATGAAGAAAAAACAATCCGTTGTAATCTTGAAATGAATCCACTCGTTTTTTTTTCACTGTCTGTGCAACATGGTCGCACCTGTGGGCAGAGTCAGGCCTCGCGAATGTGTTGTTATACTCACTGGACGTATAAAAAAGATAGTGAGTATTAAAGATAGAGATGTGAAATAACACAGAGTGATTGACGCAGAGGAACAGCTTCTACCTCGACTTTGATGATCACGACTCCGGGTCAGGGATAATCCTCATTATACAGCCGGAGACGCCACATCAAGTGTCAGTTTCATCTCGATCAAACTGCAAACTGACTTGCGGATGATTGTGTTTGGCTATTTTTACTCGGTTATCAACAGTGCCGTAAAGCGCTGATTTCACATTTTCTGTGTGCGTCTGCGTGGGGGTGCTCGTTATGTAAGTCATTTACATTTCCTCCAATTTGAGAGTGACTGGCTCAGCGAAGACTTTGAGCCTCGGCAAGCACTCTGGCTCCCCTCAGACTAATACTGAGGAGCTGTGTGAAGTAAAACCTCCCACTGAGCTGCCTCTCTGTTTGCAAGGGATGTTATGAAAAAAAGAGCAACGACAGGGCTGCACGTCAGGCAAAGCTCCCGTGTGCTGACAAGAGGCTCACATGTGGCTCCCGTCCCTCTGCATGCAGATCCAGAACCGTAGATCACTCTCCTGCTCACTCAGCCTCACTTCAGCCTTTGCCGGCTCCTTGAAGCGTAGCGCCTCAACATCTGGCTCTCTGGCCTTTTCTCCTCTTCTGGGTCACATCCGATTCAGACGGATTCAGGAGATTCTGAGTCCCGAGGTTTTCAGACCTTTTTTCAAGGTGGTTTGACCAGCTGGCTCTTGATCTTCCTCCAGGGGGGGAAGGACTGTTTTTGTGTAACATGGAAAGGTAAATGTTGGGATCATTACATGTGCATTCAAAGAATTTCAAGTAGATAATAAGATGTAAATCGACATGCTGAATCACGACACAAGCCAGTAAGCAGAGTTTAATTGAGTTAAATGCATGGATGGATCTCTAGATATACAGTAGATGTGAATTAAATAGAACAAACACCCTACAAATGGGGACGTTTTCTTTCTTAACTTCCTTCTCTCGCCGCAGTGATACAAAGACCCTTCAGGGTGTCTGAATGTGCTACAATACTTGCACAATAATTAAGTCAGTGTTCTATTTTTACAGCGGCAATCGCATTGGGATTATGAAGTTTCGGTCTGTATCATATCGAGACCGACTCACTTTCAGATATAAGTATGTACGCCCATAAACCGGGGCTGTAACCACACATGCAGAGCACGTTAACTGTTGTTCGATACCGTCGTGTTATACACAATAACGGTTGTGTTTTGCACGCTTTGGTTTCATCCAAGCTAACAGCCTGCTTGGCGAGCAGAAGAGGACATTCGGCTGTCAGACTGACTGATCTTCTGTTGTCTGCCGATCATTTAGGTTATTCTGGCTTCACTTGTGGACAGTGGGAGGAAGTGGAGGCACATTTATATTCGCGCCCAACAATGGCCAAGAAGTTCATTTTTAAAAAAATGTTGCATTCAATAAGATCCGTTTTTCAAATACTGTATTCCTAAAAATGGTGACAACATTGTAAAAACTGTTGTTCCAAGTTCAGGTGAATGACAACAGCTCTTTTATGTGTTGACCTGTGCAATGAAAGATTCCATAGAGAGTTAAAAGCAGCATGAGGTCAGGTTACAGGGCTCGTCTGTTAACTGTACTGACACACAAACCTGACCCTTACTGACAACTCAACCACAAGATGAACACTTGACCAGACGTACGAGTCCTCCAGGTCCTCAGATGAAGGTTAATGTTCACCTACTGCAGATGACAAAGTTTGAGTAACATTACATTGATCACAGCTTTAATCCTCTCCATCGTTAGTGTATGCAAGTGAAGCAGAGTCATTCATCCCTGCACCTTGTTGTACTTCCCTGCGACCTTCCCTTTCTGGAAGATTCAGTCAATTTGTTGTTGTTTCTGTTGTGCCTCTCTACACGAGCAGCCCAGAGCCCCTGATGGGCTGCGCCTCCAATCTCTGTGCAGGTGCCACTGATGGTGAAAAAAGAGAGAGGAGAATGTTTTTGTGCCAAGAGACTGTGTGCATTGGAGATGGGGAGAGTGTGAGTTGCTTGGGCGTAAGTCCACTACTATTTGTCACTGTCGACTCTCTGCTTGGCTGTCAGGGGCTGCAGCAAAGGCCTCTGGGAGCCCGGCGTCTGACCGCCTGCATCTGCCAAGCAGGAACGTGTGCATGTATGTATGTATGTATGTATGTATGTATGTATGTATGTGTGTGTGTGTGTGTTTGTAAGGTCAAAACCAGAGAGCTGTGTAACTATCTTGATGTGTCAACCATCTCCAAATGTCCATGACGCGCTGCTCCCTCATAGATCATCGGGGTGTGTCGTTTCATGGGGAGGTTTGGACGTATTTACGTAATATGAATCAGCAGGCAGGTAACACAAACACACACCTTATACTGTACAAACACACACACACACACGCACAGAGAGGTCCACTGCTTGGCCAGTCATTATCTCGCACGATGCGTCTCCCTGCTGACACGCAGCTCAACATGCTCATGAATGAAGGAATTCCCCGGCATGCAGAAGTAAACAGTGATCACATGATGGGCCTCGCATGTCTTACTCAGGCTGTCCGTTGCATTAAGGTTATATAAGTGAGGGAGGGGAAAAGGACATATATGTCCGTCTGTATCTGTGTTCAGTGTGTGTGTGTGTGTGTGTGTGTGTGTGTGTGTGTGTGTGCTCTGTTCCTTCATACAATAGCATTCTGACTTTGCTCCTTTGAGGATCACGGAAGTGGCAGACAGCTTCAAAGACTATCGTTTCCAAAGGTCAGTATCGCTCTTTACAGCAGGAAATCATCCAGGAATCAGTACTTTATTATTCATTATTTGTCAGCCACCTCAACTTCCCGTTTATATGTTTGAAGCTGTCCTTGTATTTCTAATAAAAGTGTCTGACATGTTGGAGGAATTCTTTCCATTCTTGCCACCAGCTCGGGGTTCCCTGATGTGACCTCGTTCACGTTCTATTAACTCGCAGTTATAATGATTCAAACTTGTCCTGTGTCCTGTTTACACTGTCTTGAATAACAATGATTCTCCCTGCTTATCTAATAGGAGGCTCTTGTTCCATGTGACTTTACGTGAAGCCGTCCAGCGTGTCCAGGCGGGGAGGATCCTCGCCTGCATGTGTGCATGTCATTTGTTTGCTCCCCTTGTTGCTTTACTAGCTGGCGGCCTTTAACTGGCAGCTCTTGTCTGCATGCAGCGCCGAGGAGCGAGTGTGCAGAGAGGAGTGTGTAATGTTGAGCGGGAAGAAAGTGTCTGTCTGTGTCTTTGTCTTTGTCTGTGTGTGTTTGGTGGACTAGTATTTAGAAGCTCTGTGGAAACACGGTCACAGATTCCCCCGAATTCAATCTCACTTCATTCCTCGAGTCCGGCACTGTACTCCGTCTCTGAACTGCAGCCTACTTCCACACAACAGTGGTTGTATTAAGGACAATTTCTGTGCTTTTGACAATGCTGGAGTGGAAAAACCAACCTGTAAAGTACGATTTGTAGCAGATTTCCACACCGATTGGGGATGCCGGATTGCCAAAAGGCTGGGATGTGCACCCACCCCAAGGGATGTCACGGGTTGCTCATTAATTCAGTGTGGATGTTTATGCATGTCCTTCGTCTGCTTTAATTTCAGGTCCTTGCCACTCTCACCTGCCCTGTAGTAGCCTGAGCCCTGCCTGTCTTGCCAGTCCACTGATGCTGCATCACCCAGCAGCTCACCTGTTCTCCGTCCCCCCACCAGCTCCCTGCAGTTACCAGTTCATTTCATTCAGCTCTCTGCCAGATTGTCTTTGTGTCTCGTACCTTAGCTTTCCAGTGACTGCTATTGCTGCTATACTATCGGCCTCAGCCTGACTCCTTTTTACTGTGTTTGCCTGCCTGGATGTCTTTGTATCGGTAGTAGTAAAGACTTTCTGCCGGTCACATCGACCTGCTGAGTCGTGCTCTTGCTTCCCTTCTGCCTTTGAATTGTGACAGAAGGTGAAATTTATCAGTCCTCTTATGTTCCAACATTCACCTTTGGTCACAAGCAGGTACTGACTGACAGAATTAGATGCTGGTCTGGTCAGTGGCTCCTTCACAACAATAAATGCAATTGTTTATCAAAACTATTTATTTTTGGCAGTTAATTAATTATGAAAAACACGTCCTCATTCTGAACTTTTCATCACATTCTCTTTTATTTTTAACTAAACTAAGTTTGATGAACTGTTTGAACCTTCTAGTTCCATCAGGTAACATTTTTCGCACTTTTACTTGAAAAAGTGATAGAAAAAAATTCAAATTGTTGCACATAATATTTTGCCAATCGACTAATTATTGCAGCTCTACTTTGTTCTGCTCAACAGATCCAGTCAGTAATGACACTGTCACAGTGCAAAACACCAGCATGCTCACCTGAATTATTCCTGAGTGTCAAAGTAATAAAAAAGAAAATTAAACCAATGATTGTGTCTTGTTGTAAACTCATTGCATTGATTATTTTTTCGATTCCCTCCCTTACGTTGACCACTTCTTGAGCTACAACATGATTTTCTAGGAGTGCACAGGACACATGATCATTCAGTAAACACAATCGGGGACGCACATGAAGACGTGCAGCTTGTTTACTGTATGCACACGGCGCCTCAGGGTGTTTTGCAGCAGCATGTTTGACATACATTCAAATCAACATCCACAGACAGCTCATTATGATAATTCATTGGTCCTGAAATGAGATTGTGCAGCTCAGATCCTGCGGGTGAGTCTTGGCGTGCATTTCTCAGCAGTCCGATCTTATCTGAAAAACAATATGAAATGAAGACCAACACGTCAAGTGCTGTTACTGTTTAGTTTGTTGACCTCTTCTGCTTTGGAATCAGTTAGAAATCGTATACTTTAGTAATTTTCAATGGTGTTGAGAGACCAGAACAACATGACATTAAGCTATAACGCAAAATGTAACTGCGGTTTCTTTGCATCCTTTCGCACAGGATGTGAGATAGGAACATTATCTCACATTGAGAAGAAAGATATCAGAACCTTCAAACTGACGATGGAGAACGGTGATCAGCCGAACGGACCAAACTCTCCTCCTGCACAGCGAACAGTCACACATGCTTTACCCCGACGGCCAAAGCCTCCATGAAAGAGTCATAGGATATTAAATAACTGTAATTTGGAGCTAGTAGATGGGAGCAGCCAACGAATGAAATCTATATGATTTCCTCTCAGCCAGATGTAGGTCACCCAGTGATTCATTGCAGAATCCTTCTTGAAAAAAATAAAAAAAAATGCCAACATGGAAACTCTAAGTGTGTGGGAGCTGAATAAGCCTGCGTGATGCCTCCATCTATGTCCGTCTCTCTTTCAGCATCCCCCTCTGTCTCTCTCGGTCAGTTTCTATCCTGTTTGCAGCTCAACGCCCTCACCATTTGTCCACAAGACTCTGCACACTCATCCTATTTGCCTCGACAAGGAGGGTCTTGCCAGACGCTCATTTGGAAATGGGTTAGGGCTGCATCAGTGACTCAATTGAGATGCGTCTGAGGATGTTAGTGTTGTCTGAGCTGCTGCAGTTGTCAGGGAGCAAGTGAAAAGGAATCCAGATAAATGTATTTAACATGTATTTAAGTATTTTACAAGCACATTTATGGATGTGTACTAACCTTAAATAGATTGCAAATATCTTATTTTAATGTTATCATGACATATGAAACATACTATTTACCACTCTATTAATGCTACTTTATATTATAAATGTCAAAGTCAGCCTGGGTTATTTTGGCATCTTATTGCAGTCACCTTCCACTGGAACACGCTGGTGGGTTTAGATCTCTCATCTGGCCTGGGAACAGCTTGGGGTCCCCCAGGAGGAACAGGTGGGGGGCGTTGCTATGGGAGAAGGACGTCTAGGTTACCTTACTCGGTCTGCTGCCACCACAACATGGATCCAGATAAGTGGAAGAAGATGGATGGATGGATAGAAGTTAAAGGGCAGCAGGGCCGGTATTCTGTATACGATTTACAGAAATCAGTTGTTTCCTTTTAGCACACTTTAAATACAGTATTTAATGCAAACACACTTCAGTGAGCTGCAGCATATTAACATTCAGTAAACTTTATGTGGCTGACGTGTCTGGCTTTGATCAGAATGTGTTCTGTTTGTTCAGAAGGGCTTATTAATGTCAAGCCGCTGTGACAGTGAGGACCATTTCGCAGGATTATTTTCATGGGATCAAATAAGGGTGAAAAATATTTTGAGCTTCTAAAAATTGTTCACAAATAATATCACAGTCTGCAGTAGCTTTTGTGTGCAGAAATGTGCATTTGCATGCATGTATCTGAACATGGGAAAAGACTTACGTCCAAGAGATGGACACTCAAATATCCTACACTTGTTGGCGACGCTGAAGTGACAAGTAAAGTTTACTTTATCCACCATGAAACATCACAGAGCTGCTCGAGGCACCAGAGATTTCATTCTGTAAGTCTTCTCACTTTCCAAAGATTATTTCTGCATGAAAATCTACCGAGGAGAACACATAGTTATGCAATCTTGATAAGGACATCTACTTTACATTAGTTTATTAATTACCGTCGGAGTCACAGCGATTCATGTTGCAGACTTCCGTTTTGAACTTTTCAAAAGAAATCTGAGTGAGAAACGTTGAAATAAAATGAATGTAAATGAAACAATTGTACACCAAAAAAGTACATTACTTTTATTAATATCTTAAGGCAATTAAATCAGAGCTAAAATAAAATGGAAATTAGATGTTATCCACTAAAGGAAGCGTTTTTTGAGATTTTCCAAAATAAAAGACCCAGATTTGTATTCCAGTGTTTGAGGTCAGTCCATTCATACATGCTCAAAATATTTCTACAGCTGCAGTACTTTTTTGTTACCAGTGCAAGTTTTAAAATGTTCACACAGATTCACAAAGTAGTACTGCAGCTACAAAACTTTTTTACTCATGTGCAACTTTTGTTTTACAACCTCACACATTCAGCTACAAGCACGCTTTTCACATTTTTTTCACATGCTAGAAAAAGGTGATCTACAACTGCAGGTTGGGATATTATCTGTGAACATTCTTTTCCCATTTCAAAATATTAATGACCCTTCTTTACTCCCATATATATATTCTACACACTTTGTTCTCTGTTCTGCAGCGCTGTCGAAGCAGTATTTGTATTCAAAGTAGTTGTGACAGCTGAACTTTGGATAACAGTAATATTTGTAGAGTGTTTTACGCACATGGGTGGTATAAGATCAACAGTAGCATTCCCTGGAAATCTTTATGTGAATGTCTTAAGATGACGGGATGTGAAACATTTACAGGCTAGTACTTCCACTGTGTTACCTCTCTTTGTCTGGGTCACATGAGTCTGTGTCTAAGCACCCAGCCTCATTCCTAGTCGACGGACCGATTTACTCCAGGGCAATTTTATCAGGATGAGTGCCAAGCAGTGATGTAACTCGGAGCTGACCTCACTAACTGTTAGTAGCAGGGCGGTAGTAGGCATACTGAGCTGTATGAGCTTGACATCGAGTGAACCTGTTGGGGCGTCCAGAAAACGTATAGGAGTGTATTAGCATGTTGCCCAGAGGCAAACAAAAAAAACAACATTTTAATTATATGCTGCTGAAATATTGTCTTCCACTTTATTCAATCATTGCTTTATTATTAGCTCAGTAACATGCAAATTACATGTGATGATATCATTACTGATTACTGTGAAATAAATAGACGCCAATGTAAACATGTTCATTATAATGATGATAATATATGTGTAACATACAGTGGAAATACTTCCACCAAAGGTCATTATTCAAGCGAGAAACATAACTTATACTGATCAACAGTCAATCCGTCGTCATGACAACTGAGCGAACTCTCTGCAAAAACTCCTGCCAGTCCAGTTAGAGGACATTGAATATTTTCAATATATTTATGTGAAAAGATAAAGAATGAACTTTCTTAGCTGACTGAAGGCACAATGAATCTTGATTTGACTTTCACTTCATCAACAGATTTCCGAGGGAAATGTATCTTGTTTCACAAGGCGTTTCTCACACAAAACACAAAACTAAATGCATATATGTTCTTCACAGTTCCACCTCCATCCATTACTGTTATGGGAACGTTGGGAGTTTGTTGATTGAAGGTAAGCAATGGGTGGCTCTCATCCTCCAGTCATGTGTCATAACACCGCTGCACAGGCAGAGGGCATAAAGAGAGGGGCGTTAGCTTTGCCCCCTGAACCGACCATCCTCGCTCATATAACGTCGCTCCCAAGTCACCCACTTGCTTCTCTGACTTTGCCAGTTCGTCAAAGCCTTTGAATATCATTTAATTCTCTGATTCACCTGACACATGATGGCGTTTCATTGCTGTTTCTTATTAATATAATAATAATGTATAATATAATTAATATATGTCATATTAGGTTTGCTTCTTGAATTAATTCAGGGAATGTTTCCTTCTCCTCATTAGAACGCACGCCCCTGCCGCTGTACTGTATATTATATATCTAAAACAACTAAAGACACTGGTATGGTTTATTATTTTTCATTTCACAAGACAAATATTCCAAAGGGTCCCTGCAAGGTGGAAATCACTCTGTAGTATTTCAAAGAATCCCATCACATTAGTATTGGTGGACGGCGCTCTCTAAAAGTGAATATTTTTTTCTTTCTTTAGGAATCACAGATGAATCAGCTGATGGGCAGGTTGGCGGCTTTCATGGCAGCCTCCTCCATCAGTGTGGGAATGGATGAATGAGGTAACTCAGAGTGCTTTGAGTACTATGGTGGAAAGGCTCTATATATCCACCATGCAGCCCTTTTATTAAGGATAATATCACTGATAAGGAGACCAACTAAAACCACTTCACGTATAGTTAAAGGATGGGTGGCAGACGCAGTAGATGAAGAACACTTCTCCAGAGTTAGATGCTGTGAGTGCCAACCGACTGATAAAACTTCCCACTTGTGGCCTTCTGTCTCCCGTCACTGCGGCGTCGCCTCCACCCTATCTATTTGAGTGGGGTTATAACAGCATGTCATCCACATTATTACAGCTACATTACACCCTGATTTACCGTTTTTATCCCGCTGTGATCAAATTAGCCTGCATGCTTCTGAAACAATGAATGATGATAAAACAATCTGGGCGCCGGCCACTTGTCGTTCCAGAAATCAATTGGTATTTGGCCAGAACAAACTGCACACACAACCGAAGTGGTGTGTAGTGGGACACGTCTGATTAACAAGCTGCTGAAGCAGCACTGCAGACAAATCATTTTAGCTACTGATTTCATCTAGCAAACCGTTTCTAATGGATATAGATCTGCAATATTCGTTTCTGTAGATCCGGATTCATTCTGATCAAATGATTTCTTTGCATTTGAGTGAATGTTCAACTCTCTGTGACCGTTACAGGTCTCGTTTACGACTGCAGTTAGCTTAACGTGTTGCTTGTTTTGCATTTTCATATTTGTATGGTTCTTGCTTCATACTGACTTACAGGAAATAAAGTTAATTTGGCACCTCACAAATGACTTTCACTGACCTTCATTGTAAGGTTTAATTCTAATAACTATTTGAATTGTCGCCGAGACTTTACTGACTACATACCTGCGTGGCTTTACTTCATGTGCATGTTAGCTTTGTCACTCTTATCATGTTAGCATTGTCACTCTTATCATGTTAGCATGTTAGCATATTAGCATGCTAGCTTTAGCATTTAGCTCAAAGCATGTGCCGTGTGCAGCCTCACAGAGCTCCCGGCATGTTGGCAGAAATTGGTTCACGAATTAAAATGACTTAATATGTTACTCAGGGATATTTCCTCAGACATTGTTCCTCTGGTTGTGTTCATGTCCTGTGGGAATACGCGGCATCCAGAACTTGAGGGGGAAAAAAAAGCTTTTAAAGGCAGGTTTATCATTTCATTTAGATTCTGTGACAGCTCCTGAATCCAGTCTAGATATTCAAAGCATTACAGCTCACATGGATGCACCTCACGTACAGCAGCTACCTGTAGCAATACACCTGAGAATGAAAGGCTCCTCTCAGGCTCAGCAGTAACCAGATATAACACCGCGGCACATTTATTCAGGGCTACTTGCTTCTCCCTGCTGATAAAAACGGACTTGTGCTGAGTTGCACGCGTTTCATTTTGAATTAACCTTTTGTGTACACACAGTGACTCAGTGTTTGAGGGTTGAATCGGAGCGTTCTGCGTAGCCCGAAAACATCGGAGGCATCCTGATTGTTCTGACAGCTTTGAGCTGGTCTATTAGGTAACACAAAACAAAATGTTTGAATTGAGTGTTATCTAAGCGTGAGCACAATGTTAACAGCTGCTACTTCCACTTAAGTAATGATGACGAACGATGTTGCGTGGCAGTTTTCATAGGCGTTTATTATTTTTAGTTTTTTAAACTTTAGTTTTTAGTGATTCTGCTCCCCCAAAAACAATATAACTCATCTAATCCAGTGTAATTTTATCTGAAGAAGAGTCCAACACAGATGGAGTCCAGTATAATATTATCCTTATCCTGATATAATGTGTAATGTTTTATTTAATGATATCATGGTTTCTTGGTTATCAGTGTCTCATCTCATTAAATGCTCATTTTCAGATTTCAGATTGAAGTTTTAACCTAGATGGATTAACAACTGCAGAGGGAATAAATGTAATATAGCAGGTCCTTTAGCCTGATATCTCAAATACTGTATGTGTTAACTTGTAGTTCTGTTTTGAATATAATGAATATATTAGATGTTGGTGGTCAAAGGTCACTGTGACATCAAAACACCCGGGTTTCCCAAGAATTCATTAAATCACTATGACGAACTCTTAAAGTGGAGACATTTTATATCCAAAAGGTCAACTTAAATGTGACATCTTCATTTTCATCCAAACACGGGCCTGCCAGTGAGTGTCAGGTGTTAGACCGCACCACATCTGTTTAAATCAACGGAGTGACATCGTCCTCTTGTAAAAGTTCACCAGTCTGAATGCCCAAACTGTGATTTCTGTGTTTAGAGCGTTGACATTCATGCATCCGGACAGCTGGAGGTGGCTGTGTGACCGTGTTGTGGGATATTGTACATCCTCATTGTGCGACACTTGGGCGGGCTGTGACGGATAAATGGCTGGACGTGATTAACAGCGTGTCATGCTGATTCTAGGGCATGTGGAGCACCGTTGGCGCCTCCGAGACGACTGCCTGCACAACAGGGGAGAGTACAGTACTCGGATGTGACACAAGTCAGCTACAGAGAGTAATTTCACATGATTATTTTTAATACGACATCCATAAAGAAACACTGGCGGACATCTCTGCAACATTTTACCTAAATAGCAGCTGCATCTTTAACCATCTTTTCCCTGGTTGATCCTCATGAGGTATTTTCCTATTGTGGCATTTATATTTGGAGTTTTGGTCATCATGAATCCAGATTTCATTGAACATAAAACTGTAATTTATGCTTTCATTGAGGGTAATGGACCGTGTGCTGTTCGCCATGAGCTCTCAGATAGATCATTTTCTCACCTCTGTGTTAAAGTTAAAAGTGAGTGACGGCTTTTTAAAATGTGCAACCGGACGACACTCAGGTGACAAAGTGAACAACTCCACAGATTTGTCATATTCCATATTTATATCAGCAATTTGAGCCCTTTTATAGGATTACGAGTGGTTTGTGAGCACAAGGAAAAGGTGCAGCGGTGCATTCACATCCAGATGTGGCTAAACGACAGCGAAACTATCAGCTGCCGCTTTGCACATTGAAACCACCACTTTTTTTCAACTGGAACCCGCCAGCATTCTTGTACAACTGAGGTTGTTTTCTTCTTTCCCTCCTTGAAACAGCCATGAGCTTTGAATTAAAACACGTAGTGGATGTGCCACAGTACATTTAAAATACCCACAATTGAACCCAACCAGAAACACTTGATTCTAAACAGCGATTTGTCCTGAGCTGAGATGTGACTCGCTGTATTACCATCAAGCATTACATTCGCTTTATTTTCTGCAGAGATACAGATGCTCCCATTTGCTGTTTGCACCCTGATATCATGCAGAGGGCATTTGTTGCATTTGTTGCCAATCATCTTTAGGACTTTCTACGAGCGAGGTTTGTGGCGGTTGTTATTTAAAGCACATCAGCATGCCATGTCACGCCACAGCAGTCCTGGAGCCATAGAAACAAAACAAACTTTATACGTGGCTGCAACACACCCGCAGGTGATCCGGAGATCATCCCACTGACACTACACACTAGTTTGCCCTCTCCGGTTTCTTTATTTGTTTGAAAAACAGCAAACGAGTGCTGTTATTGGTGTAGTTGGGAAGACATAACAGGGACTTAGTCACGCTGCAGAAAAGTACCTAAGGGGAATCCACTTCCTCCAACAGACAGCTCAGCTCCACTGCATTAAGAGATGAGTCGGATAAGCAAGTTTGATGGGCTTTCACAGTAAATTCTCTTAGTTCTCTTCCTTCAAAAACATCCGTCAACCTGTTTCGGGGAAAACATTTCTGACTGTGTGGATTTTGGAGATCAGAGTCGTCGGTAAGCCTTCGCAGCGCAGTGGCAGACAGCCGGTATATTAATGTGTTGGAACGCTCCGGGTCCAACACTGGAGACCAGAACAGTGGGTTGGTTAAGCAACATGAATTAATATAAACATATTCTGTCTTGTGACTCTTTTATTATTTAAAACAAAGACAGTTATCTTTCCCTAATTGTAACTTAGTGCATTGAGTGTCTAAACAACAACATGTTACCAGAGATACCTCTAGTTCACATTTATTGCTTCAATCTCTCCGATTTCATTGGGATCAATGTCGATTCATTATTACCAAATAAAGGACATTTGCAGAGTTCCTGACCATTCTTGTCGGGCCCAGCGCTGGACAGCGAGGCCGCCAGCGTCACGCTGAGCGGAGGAGGCAGGTCCATTCATCACTGGCTGCTGCAGTTCACTCAGCCCGTGATACATTGGTAGCTGACAGATGTGGGGCAGTTTTATCGGGCTCGCAAGATAATCGGCGTCTGTGCAGCCGCGGTCGTGATATCGGAGAGCTGAAGTAGAGGCTCTAAAGGTGCGGGAGCGCTCCTGAAACACGTCATGGTGGATTCGAGGTGCCGTTTATTAGCGTACACGCTCTTTGTATAAATAACGGTCAACTGTCTATCTGGAGTCACATTCGGATCTTGTTTGTCTTCGTGTGTTGATTTGATTCTCCAGCCTTAAAGAACAACACTGTTCTCATGTCATCTGTAGCTTAGGAGATATTATATCTGTTTTTATGATTTAGGATCAGTTCCACTTCGAATTCATTCCCAACTGATAAATTTCAGAGGCACAATGTATCTGTGAAAATGCTTTGTTGCGTCTTTAGAGCCGCTGCATGCATCTCTGTGTTATCTTCATTTTGATGACACACCTTTCCTCTTTGATGTGTAGCTTATTGTATGAAATCAGATTACTGTTGGGGATCCACGCAGCCGTGAACCCGCTCACAAACTCGGAGCCTATTAGTGACGTCGCCCATTCCCCGTCGACAAGCTTCGTCTTTTCTCAACTGCAGCTAATTCATCTTTTGTTTGTGGGCTAGAAAACAGGACACAAAACACACAATACAAACTCGCAGATTATCCGTCGTTTCTACGGGATGACAACTGTCTCTTGGCAGAAGAATACTTTGTGAAGCGACGCGGCAGCGGAACACGCCAGCCGACGTGACCTTGCTGAAGGATGTGATGGAAAAATGTCAAAAGAATGTCAGTGTAATTAGCCTGCGGCATGTTGTACTATATGAACCCATTAGCAGACGTACGGAAACAAAGCAGATGGGTTGGACTGTTGTTTCACAAAGATACAATGGCTTCTTTTCACCTTCAACCTCAGTTCCCAGTTGTATGCGATACATCATGAAACACCATCACACCTTGTTGTCTATTGCCTTGGAGATATTCCAGCAACAAACTGTATGAATACTTGCGTATTTCTATGATTAAATGTTAAATGGTTCATCATGGCTCCTTTCATACACCGATGGCATCACGAACAATTAGGGCATCGGTGTCTTGCCCAAGGACTCTACAACACAGTCGTACTCTGGAGGAGCCGGGGAATCGATAACCTCCTGATTACAGGACGGTTTCTCTCGAGACGCGCCGCATTCAATGCTGTCTGTTTGCATGACTGCTCGACTGCTTTAAAGTACAGCTTGAGTCCACTGTGTGAACGCGAGGAACACTGAGATCGATGTAGTAAGTCCGGCTTCACCGCGCCGCTGTAGTTTTCTCTCTCCTAATAATTGTCTTGTCTTCAGAGCAGAACTTCATCATCTTCTCCCCACATGGTCTCAGCCAGCGATTGCAGTGTTTTAATGAGACACTGTGATGTCAGCTCACTCCGAACCATCTAAAAAACCATCACTAATTTTAGGGAGTGCATAATGAATGCAACCCTATGGCTCACATTAAACAATATATCCAGCGTGGTGCCACCCAGCTCATAAACATCCTCAAGGTTCTCTACTTTAAGTGAATTGTTTTTTGTTACCTGCCGTATCAGCGGTTGTAATCATTCTCCTGACACAGGCAGGGAATCGATACCTTCCTCCCGGGAGCCGTTCCTGGACAGTTTGGCACGATAGTCAAGAGTTCCACCGGCACCCCCGAGGGAAGTCTGGAAATGTTATGTTGTGTTATGACAAGTTAAAATAACAATGTTATTCTTTCTTATTCAATTTAATCCAGCTTCAACATTTGTTCTTTCTCATGTTGTCGACATCAGTGCAGTCACATCCCTGATATGAACCTCGGTTTTAATCCTGGTTAGAAACCTGGTTATTAATATTCTGTGCTATGATCACAGTCCCGGGTTAGTAATCATCTATGCAGGCGGCTTCTTTTTCTCTGCCCACGAAAATAGCCCAAACACTGATGCCAACTGTGGTTGTTTTATGGGCTGTTGTAGCTGTTCTCTATACAAACAGGGGAAATGATGCACTATTTGAGGTTATGGGAATTTTTTTAGACCTTTTGCACACGCTTTTATACTTTGTTTTTACCAGAGGTTTGTAGTATCCATTACATGGCCTCTGCTATATGTACTTAAGTAACCTTTTCCAATAAAGAGTATTTAAAGATGTTTTAATGCACAATACTTACTGTATTATGAATGTGATTTAGTACTTAAGTGAGCTGATTTCATGATTCATAAATTATCTCATGAAGTGGCTCAATACTAGAATAGTCATTTTATAAAATCTTTTTTTCACTGATACTCAAGGGTTTACTTTCAGTACTTTTACCTGACCCCTCCCTTTCTGTATTTCGGTGTCTGTGAGAGCAATAACTTTTCCCCTGGGCTTGGCGGCGGGTTCCCCTGTGGGACTCGTGGTAACAACACTTGTGCTGTTGTATGTGCAGTATTTGGGGATGAAAGTAGAGCAGTGTTTAAAATGCACCACTTTCCTGTACTCTACTAAATACCATACAAGATATTTTGAAGATGATTCCATAATGAAACATGAGTATTCATTGTGAGCAGTTAAACTGCAGGTGAGAAACACTAAAGAAACACAATGATCTTTGAAACATACTGTTTCTTAAACTGGGAGCCGTCCAGAGCTCATTAAATGGGCCGTGCAAAGAGCAGCAGACTGAGTCTTCGGTGAGCCGGCCAGGGGGCCCGGATGTGCTCACAATCACCACGTCCTGCCAGGCTGCCTCCTTTAATGATCAATAGCAGTGAACAGAAGGCAGCTGGAAGCTCACATTTCAAAACTTTTGTAGTGTGCCAACTCATATTGGTTGGCAATCCATGATTGCTCTTTAATCTTACTGGCCCGTGCTTAATCTGATTCATCATTGATCTAATAAAAAGTGAGCTGGGTGAGAATCCTGCCAAGCCTGCAAACAAAAATAAGAATATTTTGGAAACCCCTGCAGCCACTTTGCATTCAAATGTAAAATGACCATCACAAAATCAGAACACAAATTTGGACAGAAAACATTTGACGGTTGGTTGGTCAGTTGGTTCACTTGCTGGAAGGCTGTTTTATATGAAAAAAGCCAGAGTCCATGTAAAAACTGATTCTGATGTATCTTCTGAAATCAAACTTTACTGCTCAACATGAGGTCCAGGGACGGTGCAGGAACAAAACATCACTTTAAGGACATTTAGCGAGACATTTACACTGTGATATCTCTGTTCATCAGTTTGTTCCAAGCCAGCAGGAAACACTGACGGCTGTGACCAAAGGTGCAGCTATAACTGTTAGTATTTTTACAGTATTAGTATTTACTTGTTTGTAATTCATTCATTCCAGTAAGAGGTGCTTACATAACAATAAACACTT
>CAAKHC010007032.1:7506-24718 GCA_901007825.1 Macroramphosus scolopax
GATTGCTAAATTAAGTCGATGCACAGGTTGAACAGAAGAAAATTCCTATCATAAAATACAGTGAATTAGTATACACAAATATGCCCATGTTAAATCCCTCTATATATGACATTTATTGATGGTTGTATTGTCAAGGACCTCAAAATTGAATAATATGACATGAAGAGCTATATAAATCTTGTTGTACTATTTTAAGACTTACCTTTCCTGCAGTCAATACCTTCTCCACACAGAAGCTGATCAGTATCAAAGTGCTGATTAAACATTACACTTCGCAACATAATGCCTGCTGGAAATGTGATCAAAGAAGAACTGGCTGCTCCAAATATTATGATACATATATCATAACTTGGGATGAGGTTTGAAGCCCACAAGGGAATGCTGATCTTTTAGATAAATGGCTTTTGTAGTTTTCAGATTTGACCTTTGCCAAAGATAGTTTCCCTAAGGCTAATGACATGGTTGTGCACATGGATCAAACATTCTCCCATCGCCCTTGTTAAATAGCATCAAAGCAAACTGTCTGTGTATGATTGACCACTCAAGCATCTACACTGTGCATACATTCAGAAAATCAAGTTGCCATTGTCATAGCCACAGACAATCCACCGATATTGTACTAGATAAATAAAGGTTGCTCACCAGACATCCGTGTGTCACAGATGCATTTGAAGGCGGCAGACGACACTTGAACACATGTTCCGTTTTCACAAATTCTGTCACAGTTTCCTTTCCCAAAGATTTCAGAGCAGTTCACGCCTGAAACAAATGTCAGGTTAGTTCACTACTACACAGAAAACATAAGAACATTGTGTTGCAGTTAAACTATAACTTTGACTTAAAGACAGCTCAACAAATGGGATCAGTGAGTTTTGTCCTTACCTGTAAAATGTGGAGGACACAGACATTTATATGTTCTGTGGTTCGGATCACTGGATCCATTACTCAAACAGACTCCTTTGTTTTTGCAAGGGTTATCCAAACAAGCATCAAACTTCTCACAAAACCTCCCGGAGTACTGGTGGTGGCATCGACAATAGTATGCACCTTCCCACTGGCCTGTTTGACAAATACCGTTCCCGGAACAAAGTCGAACCAAAGGAGAAGCCTGACAAAGTTGTGTCTTCAC
Organism: Macroramphosus scolopax; assembly: GCA_901007825.1. NCBI lineage: Eukaryota > Metazoa > Chordata > Actinopteri > Syngnathiformes > Centriscidae > Macroramphosus > Macroramphosus scolopax. The sequence goes on from CAAKHC010007032.1 coordinate 8,636, forward strand.
GGACACGTTGAGCCTTAATCCGAGTTTACACAGCTGTGTATCTCTCTCATGCAGGGCGATGAAGTAATGACTACCTGGGATGAGCCACTTGGCCTCCAGTTGTTCAGTCGTATTGATATTATGAGGGAAAAGTAGCTGATCTGTTATTCGCCCATTAGTAGAACACTTTTCAAAGTTCTCCTTTGACACGTTGAGCAGTCTGATACCATACGACTTCAGTGTTTCATCAGAAGCCATCAGCAGTTTGTCTCCATGTTGCAACTGAAGTGGGCATATCTGTGGGAAGCTGAGAGGTTGCACACTCGACTCCTCTGCCCCCCGGGAATCCCAACACTCCGCAGCACTCCTACAGATGTTTCCAGTGAGTGTCCAATTCATTTGGACGGTTTGCTTTTTCAGGTGCCATTGGAGCGAGGCTGGTCTGTTGCAAACTGTTTGGCAGTGGATCATGTGGACAGTGCAGCTCACAAAGATGGCCATCAAGTGAAGCAATGATGTCTCCATGTTGCTGCTCTCTTCCTATTAAATCCAAACCAATCTGTCGATTTCAAACCTAATTTGTGTCCTCTGAACAAAGCCACCAAGAAGCTCAAGAAGTCCACAGTACTGGAGGCAACCTGTAGAAAATAACATTTGTATTAATGACTAGCGGGAAGCGGTACACTGTTACAAAACAAAATCTGGACTAAAACAACATAAGGAAGATCATACAAAGAATACTACTGTTATTTGTTTCATTGCATCACCTGCACTTGTGCCTTCAGGTAATTTATCAGAGTTGTCGTAATCATATTCAGTGTTGCTGACCACCAAGTGTATCACAGCCTCCCTGAGGTTTCTGCCGGGAGTGACAATGTCAGATCAAATATTCTCTCTCCCCTCCTGGTGCCTGATACGTCAGTGTCAGGCAGTGAGATGAGTTGAAGCAGACAACAATGTCTTTCTCCCTCAGGCCCTTTTTCAAATGTGTGCACAAGATGAAACAAAAAGTGTCCTCCATGCGAGAGGAAAACTCTGTTTCTTGATCAGCTCCCATGGATGGATGGACATGGATCTGAATAACTGCATTGTGATCAGAAATAAAATGCTGAGTGTGCAACTTCCATATCGATAGAAGGGGGGGTGATGAAGTGAATGAGATAGCAAGTATTGTCATGAGGGTTGTGATCCAGGTCTCTTAGATATGTCAATTTTGTGTTTACAACGGTTATGCTGCCCCCAAATGAGCAGAAAATATTGCAGATTCAACCAGGGAAGCAGATTTAGTACCGCAGCTCATGTAGTTAATCAAACACCTTCAGTCATTGAAGAGGAGCTGGAATTATACAAATGTTTCATCTGCAGCCTTTGAATATGAGAGAGTAGTTGTGTTACGTACGGGTGGCACAGATGACTTCGTTATTGAAAGCTCCCCACACAGTGACTTGATTGGTCAGGAGCTAATGGTGATTAATCATGTGTTCTTCTGATCATCAGTAGAAAGCTTTTACTCACAAATTCCGCACACGACCGTCAGCGGGACACGCACAAATGAGAAAATCAATAAACAGTGAAGAATTAACCGTGTCGTTTAAAGTAAAGGCTGCGCTGAGACTGCAGATTGTGGATTATGTAGACTGCATTGCTGTTTCCTTCTGCTCAGACCAACTTGACGGCTGAGTATTTGGGACCAAAGATATTCATGTTCGGGGGTCCTGCTCTGACTACAGTTGTCGATCATGTATTCACCAACTAATACTGTATCTTTTCCATGTAGCGCCTGGTGGGGCTGTTAGTGCCAACGCCAGTGATCACCATAATTTAATTAGAACCATCCGAGACTGCAAACCGAAGGGATTTCAGCCGTTTCTTTGACCATGAGAAACAAATTGAAAATGAATTCACCAAACTGCATTTATTCATACTTATAAAAACTACCAACATAAAAGCAATGACAATGTTTTAGTACAGAAACAATATATTCTGCACTATTTTCATGAAGCTTATTCTCGGGGTGATTTAATCACTTTTTCTTTTAAGCTCTTGGAGGTATATGCAGATAGCTTTAACCCGAACTAACCAGCCAGAGGAGATTCTGCCATGATAACTAGTGCCAATAATGTTCACTCACATCTGTTGCACATCATCACCAATCATGTGATTTAAGCCAGTGGATCCCACTGGTAAGGCAGATACATAATGGACTTACATACCACAGTTGCTTCAACAGATTGAGAATACAATGCATCAACACCTTCACTTCATCTCCTAGTCAGAACAAGACCTTGAGCAACACAGCAGCGATCAAGTTTCTCCAAAAATCTATAATCCACCATTGACGAAGAGAGACAGACAGCTGCGATAAAAATAAGACACTTTTATATCACCACGCATGCGACACCAAACTTGAAACGTCTACAAGCAGCATGAGTTAGATCGATGCAAGATGAAACAAAATAGCAGGGTGATTTTTCCAATTTCCACAGTTGCAGCAAGGACATAAGGATTAAATGCCTAGTGGATTATATTTAAGTCAATTTATTTTATCCCACTGCTGAATACGTAGCGCACAGCAGCTAATGTGTTTACTGCTTTTCAAAGTAAGATATCTAGAGGCTGTTTCAACCCTGTACACTCTTTGCATGGTGAATGCAATTTAGAGTCTAGAGCAGATGCATCCTTCTTACATTGTTTGATTCAGTTTATCTGAATTCAATCTGATTTCAATTCATACTACTTCAGTTGAATAAGCAGATCTATGTTTTTTTTCTGGGATATCAAAATGCATTAAAGGTATTGATCAGTCAGGATTAAACTGAGGGCTACACACAGGTATGGCTCGAGTAATAAGGGCCATGGGGTTAAAAGCGAGGTCATGTATGTGAGGGTCAACTAATTGTCTCCCACAGCCCCCTGCTTTCATTACAGCTCTGTTCAACCCATAGTTTAGGATGCCAAACACGCAGGTGTGCAGAGGGCAATGGATCAAGGCAGCCGTGTAAATCCCCGCTTGACTGATGACTGTGAGAGACACACCAGGAGGATGCAGCAAATTATCACATCAAACTGGAAGGCCTACATGTCACTTGTTGTCTGTCATGAAACAAAACAAGCTATTGCGATCAATAAGTCGGTAACAGAACATTTATCTTTTCTTTTATCAGTTTTAGGATTCACTGGTTCCAGCTTCTAATGTAAGAAGATTTACTGTTTCTGCAAGTCTTCTACGACGTTGAAGGTTTCGGACAGATTTTTTCTTACTCAAGATCACGCAAGAATAACTGGCCTCAGCCCTGTACCTACACTCTATTTAAAACACAAATCCACATTAGATTGCCCATTTTACTTAACAACAGCTTTACTTTAACTAGGCCGCATCGGAAATGATTTCATTACTTTCCATCTCACAAGAAAACCGTGTTCTTTTTAGATACAAGTTGCAAAGTTTGACTCATTAAGTCATCAGTGCAAAGACGAGGCAGTGATGAAGCTCTCGGCTATTTACAGTACAGTATAATGACACTCGGGCAAGAATGAGGACGCACAGGTGTAAGTTGAGGCAAACATTTTTGAAATAATCTGCCTAAGCCTCCTTGTATATGGTAATTTCTCCTTCTGATTTCCTTGACTCTTCCTTGAAACTTCTAAGATCCTGCCAGCTGCAGTTAATCAATGTTTCTTGGTGTTTGTTGTTCTGCTGTATTGCATGAATACTGCAATTTTTTTGCCTGCATGAGGAATGTGAATGATTTACTGGAGTGTTATGATTGTACTACAGATTAAATCGGGGCAGCTGTGGCCCAATAGTTAGAAAAGCCAGCTGGATAGTTATAGTTCACCGGTTCAGTCCCCAGGACCAATGAATAGCACCTTCACCTCCCTTGACATACACGGCTCAAGTGCCTTTGAGCAAGTCAGCGAGACCGCTCCTCGGGACCACTAATTGGCTGGCTGCCCAATGTGTGTGCATGTGTGTGTGTTCACTGTGTGCTTGCATGTTAACTATCTACGGATGGATGCAGAGAAAATAATGAAATCAGAAGGCAAAAGCAAACGGTATGAGGCACATTTTGACGGCAAGAGACTGAACGGTGTTTTTTAAATTCATGGTAAAGCAGGGGCATCATTCTTCACCAGCATGCGAATCCATTCTTAGACCTCAGAGGTGCTTTCTCTGTAAGAATCTACACAACAATTTTGAATATCAATTCCCCTGAAAGAGGCCATTGCACTGTGAACACACACAAAACTTCTTCTCTTTGCACTCACTGTTATCTAATGCTGACACACCGCAGTGATGGATTAGGTCTAGGGTGTAATGTTTCAGTAGAAGCATCTAAACAGAAAAGGTCAACCGCAATCATCAGTAAATGTGGTGAAATGTATTACGGGCTTTTGAACACATCCCAGATTTGTGATGAACCTTAAAAACAGTGTTACTTGATCATGCAAAGAATAGCATTGATATTCTACAGCCGAACTTCAAAACAAAACAAATCTAGTTGTTTTTCACTGGTAAGATGATACAGAAACAGCACTGGGCCACTGATGTCACCAGAGCCACTGGAGGACTGATTAGCAGGAAGACCAGCAGGCTGCCGAACACAGCAGCAGCAGCTGAAATCATCACTTGTAGCTATCTGGATCATCACTAATCAGCTATAACACTGCTAACCTTCGGTCCCCACAGCCCTGAAAAACAAAACAAAATGTCAATTTCCCTGCTTTAAGGCTAGTAATTGATGCCAGTGGCGAAACAAATTTCAGACCAAATTTCAGGACCATTTTTAAAACCACCAACATTAATTAGCTCGGTAACAGTGAAAAGAAAATTGCATTATCTTGACTGCAATCTACCACCAGCATGGATAATTAAGGTTCATTTTCACCTACATAAGAGGAAAAAGTATGCTATCTTTTTGTTCTTTATAATCCCAATGAACATCTAAAAGAACTTAATGTTCCCTAGGCTGGAGTTCTACAAAGCAGGTACAAGCATCGGTTAAATTAGGACGGAGCCGGCTGCAGCACAGCTTCGCCAGCATGGCTTCACCTCTATGAATCGCTCATTTTTGTTTGAGGCAAAGCCTTCATCAGTCAATAGCTCCCCTGTAGTATACTGTAGTCGGCAGTGTTTCCTATTTATTTGGTGCTCTGGAGGAGAACCATAATAAGGAAAGGCTGTGTGTCTTTGTTTGGAGCACTTGTGCAGTGCTTGGGGAAATTGCTGTGTATACTCTTTCAGCCCCACACAGCCCTAAGAGCCCCACATAAAGGAAATAAAGCAGGTCTTTGAGGCAGCACGGTCACATAATCATGATCCCAGGTTCAGGTTAGGATGTGTGGTACATCCATTGACCAGAAAATTGCTTTGTGACTTTCTATCAGCAGTGGGTAAATTATTGCACGAATTACACATTTTCTTCATTGCTTCTGTGTTCCACAAACACTACGTGACATTTTGGTGCTAACAGTTAAGGAGCTGTCGACTCATTTCAAACATGCACACACAGCTTGATTTAACCCTCAGACCCCTGCTCCTGAAACCTACTTGTGTGGATTTTCTGCAATGATTTTCTTTTAATATGAACTGAAATGGTTAAGGGAAGTTGTGATCCGTTTGTGTGTTCGTTCTGTCTTTTAGCAGTATTACACAAGCAACTGTGGATAGATTTTCACATACAATTTACCCATAGGACCCCATTACATTTGAATCATTTTTAATAAATAATTCAGATGTGGGACCAGGAATTTGATGAACGATTTCTCCACCATGGTGAGAAATTAAGAGATTTCTAAGGAAATGTCACATGGAGCTTTATGAAAAATTACAGACCCATTTCTTATACTTTTGAAATATATCCAGACATGCAAGTGCGGATAGTGCCTACAAAAGAAGGATGGGCTATTGAGCTTGGTGGAGGTCTTCTTCACTACAGTATGATGTTGATTTTTTAAATTATTGTCCCATTTAGAGCAAAACAGATGATATAGCAGGCTGTGCTTTATCATGTGATTGACAGGTCGCTACCATGGTGACCTGTCTGTGGCTCAGATCTACCTAAGATCTACCTCAGCTCTACCAAATGCCACTGTCTGGTCCAAATATGGACACATCAGGCTGCAAAATGCCAAACTAGTCTTCCAAATGGGAGTCCACAAATGGGTCTGCAATGGGTGTCGTCATGCGGGCTATACTAACTTTTATATTCACCTTATTTCTATATGTTTATGTTGAACAGCTTCTTTATAGATTGATGCACAAGTATATAATTTAGTCCCGCATACCGCAAACATTTTAGTTCATGACTCGCAATTTAAGTCATCCAGAAAATAAATCGACAAGCCATGTGAGCTCTAAACTATTTACTCATGAATGTTCGTGTGTCCAGTTGGTATTTTTATAATACCTTGAATAAAAGATGTTTGAGAGAGCCTGTTGATACCAGGAAACCAGGGAATTGGCTCAGGTGTAGGATTATACAAGAGGATAGCTTATAAAAGAGTATTTAATAAAGACCAGAAGAGCACACAGACCAATAAGGAGAAGACGGAAAGGCTAAATCCATAATCTTACAAACAGTAGAATCCAGAATGTCAGTAAACATGGGAAACCGATATCGACAGGGAGAAGGCGAAAGGCAAAAATCCCACTAGAGAACTAGGAATAAACTCAACACCAGGAATCACACTGGGGAAAGAAGAAAGGACTTATGAAAATAAAGATAATGGTCCGGAAAATAAAGGAGCAGGACTTTATAAACACAGTGGACTAATGAGTTACACAACACAGGTGAACCGTACATGGACTGGCAATTAAAAAGAGCAGGAAAATAAAAAAAAAAGACATGAAGTAAAACATACAGGAGGGCAATGTTTCAAAAACAATACAGGAATCCAAATATGAAACATTAAAAGAAGTTTATGGTGCAGATACACTTTTTGGCCACATTGAATTAATAATGAATCATATTATGTTAGGAAAATAGAATAAAGGTTCCGTTAAATTAGATACAATATTCTCATATAATGTTCTGTTGCTATGACAATCTGCTGGTCGTTCTACTCAACCATATCTGACGATAAAAGCACCTTATATTAAACAGCAATGTTAAACGGAATTGTTTCTCCTGTTTGTATTTGTTACTATGACAACACAACATTTTTATTTTTTACAGAGAGCTGTTTTTGTGTGGCTAAGAAGACAGACCAGAGGATGGGTGAACTATAACTCATCGTGTTCACAGTCAAACGTGTTCATACTTAATTGTGTGAGTTTAACTAAATAAAAAAAAACTAAATCCGAGACATTTTCCTTGCATTTGTACAGTTTTGCTGTATCCAAACTTACTGAACCGTGACACCACTGTGTTCTTTAGAACCATATAACATTTATTCGTGAAGCCACAAACCAACACCAAGGTGTATATAAAGATTGTGTCACTAACCTTTACAAAAGATTTACTGCAGACTGAGTTCTAAATGGTAAAGTCTGTATATCACAGTCTATGGCATTTTTAATCATACAGTTTTAAAGAGCCCCGCTTGTGAGTATGAAACTGAAAGATTCTGGCCAGTTCACTGCTTTTCTCACAGCCAGAGCAGGCCTGCAGCCAAAAGGTCTGCTTTAAACAACAGATTAGCATTTAAGCCAGTTGACGTGTCTATCCCCGCCCCCCATTCTGCAATTGCAAGGACCAGGATGGACGGGTAATCTGACTAGTAGGGTGAGCACAGGACCATCTGCTGCTGTATGCAGATCAGCACAGCCTCGTCTCTGCTGACTGACAATTACGCTGTAAGGTTACATAGTGTGTGCCGGTAGGATGCATGCTCACCATTAGGTTGAATAGGTGCTCTGCCTTGGGACAACGGCTTGCCACATCATTTTGGAGGGTTTGTTATTCAGAGCTGAGTTGTGTCTCCCCTGGGGAATATGACAGCTGAGCCGTTTAAGCTCACACAGGAGGAAACATGTTGCTAGGAGATGTGATCAGACGCTGGGGGCTGAAGGCGTGCCTGCCTTCTGGAGAGAGGCCTTCCGGGGCAGGACAGGGCGGGGAAACAGCCCTGCCTGATTGATTATTTAATTAGGCTCAACTAAATATTCATTAGCCAAGCCGAGTCATTATCTTATGTAAACAACTAAAGCTCTCTCAGTGAATGAAAACAATTTCATATTGGTATCTGTGGGATGAGAAAAATAACTAAATTGAGTGAACTCTGTAATAGCAAGGCTTTAATTGGACTATAGATTAGGAAATACTCGTAAAAACTAACAACCAAATACTTCACTTGATTGAATTATTTGATGACCAGCTATGTCATGCATTGCATAGGAATTACAATATTTTTTTGATGCAAGATGTATTTCAGAGAACGAAATGTTACGCTAATGCACCCACTCAGAGACTTGAATACTGTGCGATGCTAGCTAACTGTGGCTATGAAAAAAGGTAGCAAAATTGTGAACATATCTATGGTCCCAAGGTCCTTTGTCCCCCTGTCCATCTTCTATTAACACACATTAACTCTTTCATAGTTCATATCAGGTAAAGTTAAATAATGTATTTCCAGTATTTCACTGTTATATGTCTAAAGGTTTGTCACGCCCGCCCAGTTTGAAATTGTGGAATTGGAGTTTTCTGTTAGCAAATTAGCTAACTATTAGCTAAATTATTTAGCTAAAATTAGCTAAATAATATATTATATAATAAATAATATAATAAATAGTATATATATATATATATATATATATATATATACATACATACTTGTTGACAACCACTCTTAAATAAGACAAGTAGGTTAGCTACTTACTTGGCCATATGTTCTGTTTACAATAACCTCAATACATGCTGGTCTTTTCAGATGACCTCCAAACAAACCAACAGAACTTTTTAGCTAGCGTTAGCTAACGAGTTCAGGGAGCTCTTCTACCTCCACATAAGCTCCATCCAAAAAAATCAGGTCAATAGGAAAAGATTATGGAAGTGGCTGCCTGTCTCCCTTCATTAAACCTGGGTAATTCAACCAAATGTAATGTTAATCCTCTCATCTAACTATTGTCTGGAAGGCCAGAAAGTGCATTGTCCAAAACATCCGACTAGTCCTTTAAACACAGCCTGCTGACTCGACTCCACGGGTGTCATTTCACAGTTCACTTAGCCCATCTTCTACATCCCACATACAAACACAGCCACAGAAAATGATAGCAATCCCACAGTGGTATTGAATTCATATTATATTTACTGCTCATTTGTTCGGGGGATGTTTTGACAGCTTGTGTATGAGGCTTTTCGCAATGACCTACATCCCGTTGACTGTAAAGCTACACTCACACCAGGGAGCTGCACTGCAATCAGTCTTCTACTGATGGTTGCTGAGCAACAGTATAAGCAAAGGGGTTAAGTGCCTTGCTCCTGGGCAATTCGCTGGTATCTGCCAAGGGGCGTGGTGGGAGTAGAATGCTGCTCATTTACATTGTTTGTCCCCGATTCCGCCAGATCACCAGGGATCCAATCTGCAGACTTCCTATCCATTAACCTGGATTACTGAGTCTTGACTACCACCGCTGTCCTGGAAGAAAGTCAGTTTAGTTCATCAGAGGGGCTTTTTATCGCGTCTCACTCAGAAGTGGCACTTCAAACTAAGTAAGAACACAAATGTACAAGATTGAAAGAGCTGGATTCATTATAATGGGTAGTTTTTTTTATGCATATGTCAATTACACAGGATATGCTTTAATTTGTATTAAAAACTGCTCAGAAGTAAAGGTTAAAAGTCAAAACAAATTGATGTTTAGAATTCAGTTCCAAAGGATTTTCCATGGTTTTTCACTACAACAACAATGAAGTACAGATTATCATGAGCTCATGCTCAAAGCACTGATATGATTCTTTGACCCAGTTTTTTCCCCCCCACCCGTTGTTGAACACAGAGCACGATGACAGATGTTTTCATAAGGTTGACTGGCTTCTGTTAGACCTCACTTTTTCTCAATTGTTTGTTCACAGTAAGATTCACTCCACATGTCATCTTTAAAAGTCTAATTGTCTCTGTGTTTTATGACCTGCACAAGCCTTCACCCTACAGAAGTCATGCTCACAATAATCAGTAGACAGTTAAAGTCATTTCAGGATCACTTTTCGAGTGACTGTTCTTATCAAAATATGCCAGTATGAAACACATGCCTGACCTTAAGATTTGACATATTCTATCTCCTATGCTTATCCTGGTGAGAGACATTTAAGTTCTCGGATTTGCTTTGCCTCTCCACTGTGACTAGATTAACGAGCTGCCCTTTTGCTTGTAGCGTTGGCAATATTTCCTGCAGCTTTAGGTATCTTCATTAGATATAGAAATATTGACCTTCAGTGCTTTTTATGAGAATATATAACAGAGAAAAAGCAAAGCATTTATCTGTATAGCTCTGCAAACTAGTCTCATCATTCCATGTGTTCATGTACTTTACCAAGAGCTGATATTTCATATTGGGCTCATTTGTGAGGAATATGTTTCATATTTGACCGCGACTTTCTTAACTCGGTAGCTTTAGATGTTTTTTTAAAAAGAGGGGAAAGTAGCAAAAGAGGACTCTGGGAAAGTGCTGTCGTTCTATTTTAAAATATCCCAGAGGAACACATCTTGGAGATGTCGCCAGGTGCTTGCTTATGGGCGGTTCCCGGTTCCTGTGTAATTATAAAGAGGATGGTTTCAACCTGCTCTGTTTGAAATAGTTCTTCTGTTATGATTAGGCACAATATAAATTAGAATTGAATTGAATTGAAAGGAACATCCCCCAAAAGACAAAAAAGAAATTACTGTCCTTCAGAAAAATTATGATCAAAAATGATTACTTTTCAGCAATATATGGTGAATATCAATGCTCTGCTTGACTAAAGAAAACTTGCTAAGCTCATAAGCTTCAGTTTTTCCCTGAGATGACCTTTGTAGTTTCAAAATTACACTTACTGTGACCAAAATGCTTCTCTATGTCTTCGCTTCACTAGCCTTCCAGAGGGGAGGATTCTTACAGTTCATAACGCTACCTGCAGCGAAAAACATGAAAAGTAAATAAAACACTTGTGAACAAATGCTTTAGAATATTATTATATGATGCTACCATCTAAAACCATAGTGGTTCCAGCTTTCCACTTGCAGAGGTGACATGAAACCGATGGTAAAGAAGGGGATGGGAGTTCTGGGTCGAGTTCATGAGCCTTTTTCCATACGCATCAGTGGAAGGACTCTAGTAATGTGCTTTAAATGGATCTTCCTGCAAGGTGGAGACGTCTACAGATCTGTATAGAAACATGGCCAGAACTCCAGGCTTCAGCCTTCATCTCTCTCCCCATCAACTAGGAGAGAGGCAGCAGTTGAACTCTTCAGAACCACTGAACACAAGCTACTCCAGCTCAAAAAGGTCCCCCCCCCCCTGCAGCGCAGATCTGCATGAACCTTGAATTCTGATGCAGAGATTTGATAGTTCGCACCGCTCCTTTGCCTTTGAATGCTGAACTCCAGTCGGCCCCGGTGAGGACGTACGAGGCCAGCTGAGCTGAAACTGAATATTCTTCAGCCAGCTGGTTGATATTGATCTGCTCATCTCCCGTGTCAAAGATGATGTCAACTGTGAATGATTAAGTGTAATAGAGGAAACTGTTTGAGTCTTCTTCTCTGAATGTTTGAATGTGAGCTTTTATGGTTTGGATATAATTGATCAATTCTCATCTCATGCACTTTTTGGGAATGACATCAAGCCCCCGAATCGTATTCTTCTACAATTTCAAGGTACTTCCTGCCAAATGGTATACTTTAATAACTCTTTATGCAGTACTTTACATTTACAGAATTTTGCCACAAACACATCCCAAACAAAGTGGGTTTGGAATGCTTGAGATCAACTTTAATGGCCAAAGGTAAAGTTGAACATGAAATATTAGAGAAAAAAGGGAGCAGACAATAACTTTACAGCTGAAACTGCTTCCTGTCTACGACAACAGTCCTCTAATGAACCTACAGCCAATGACATACATTTGAAACAACCAACCCTGAGCAGATTTTGAGACCGTACCAGCCTGCATTATTACTGAGTCTCAAAATATCCTCACCCCATGCAAGAGATGAAAGGATAATATAAATCCTTTATTATAATCCAATAAAACATAAGGATTTCATGACTATATGGAGACTTGTTTAGTTAGTAGTGCTCAGAAATAACAGTAAAGGAGATCAACATCATTTGATTCAAGTCTTTATTTAGTTTGCCTGATGATATTCTAATGATGCAACGGTGTTATTGTCACCTGGTGTACATGCAGCTTATTGAAATTATATGGGCTAGAGACTTTTGTAACAATTCATTTTAATTAAGAACTAAGTGAAATTATACAGCCGACAATTTCTTAGTTGACGTAAATTGATCAGCGGTAACTTCTGGTGCTTTGTGGGCACCTTCCTGTAGGTTATAAAGTCTGTGGGCTTGAAGCATTCCTCTACAGCATGTGCTGACTCAACAACTTGTTAATCAAGCCTACAGTTATGCACACAAAGTCAGCCCCGTGGAGCCCGCTGAGAAATACTCGGATCCCTCTTGAATATAGATATAATTAGATTGTTGAACAAGCTCTCGCTGGCTGAATAATGAACTCCGGCACACATGTGCCTTCACTAAACAGAAGTGTGCCACCTAAACAACATCACTGGACGGTTGGAGGTCGGCACGGCTACACGGGCTGGTTTGTGATCCGAACGGATACAAGGATGAAATTCCCAAAGATTGTGTTGAATAATATATGAACTCTGCAAAGAAGTGCGATTGTAAATTGTGAAACGAATCAATGAATTGAAAAGCAGCCACTTTAACAACTTCTAGCCCAGAATGTCAAATATTAAAGGAACATGCCAACAAAAGGAAATAATGAACACAGACAGACGTTAATAAAATGTCACAGACAAAGCATTCACAGATTAATTACTGATTCAGAGAGCAAATGCCATGTTGACCTTGCCCCGAACTTAATTGTTTTAAGCTAATAGAATAAAAATATTATTTTTACAGCGAGATTAATCAACATTTACATGAAGCAGCGTTTTTTTTCTGCCCCTGAGTTACGTGACCTTTCCTACTCTCCTGACTGCATACCGAGGCGCTCTGGGTAAACAGTGTTGTACTGCATTTGGCTCATGCTCATTTAAAATGAATGCAATATATTATCCGAGAGGTCTCCGAACTGGCTTGCAAAAAGAATCTATTCCCATCAGGTTTGGAGGAGGGAAACATGTACAAACTGTTGCCAATGGAGAGAAATGAATCTGTTTGTACAGTTAGCAGAATCTCAGCAGCCAAACAGCAAAAACATACAATCACACAACAGAGATATACAAGCGCACAATAACCACAAATTCATATTTTTGTGTATTTTGTTTTGTTTTTAAAATATTGAAATGACATCACAGTGTTCTCAGTGCATCATAATCCTCATTTGCAGATCCTTTATAAATTGATCAATCACACTTATATTGGGAAACATGAATTGTGATTGAAGATCTGTTTGACTGATCGCTCTGGACTGAATTGATAGAGCAACAAAGGCGCTCGAAACAAGGACACCCCATCCTTCTCGCTTTACCCCTGGGATTTAAATATTAAACATAAAGGATGGCAGATTATTATCCCTGTCACCTTGCCTTAAGCAATGATATTCTGCTTCAACAGCGCCATCAAGTCCCTGCTGTGTCACATATTAGTGTGATTTCAGGTTCTCTGAGAAAAAATGTTTACGAGGCAAGTGAGTTAATGGATGAAGCAGCCCAGAGAGAATAGTTTCCCCACCTCATTATCTATGAAGTCTGAAGTAGCTCACATGAAGTATGGTTAAATTAAAAGTCCGACATACTCAGGTATTTAGGTTCTGGTAAAAACTGTTTAACTAAGTTAAAATCTATCCTTCCAGCTGATTAAAGAAAGTGGAAATAATATATTCTGATGTTTGTGAGGTAAACAGACTCTTTAAGTCCTCACGTCTCCTGTTGTCGTCATTCACAATGTCACATTTCAAAGCTGTGGTAATGATCTTTGAGCAACACAAAGAAACAACCGGCTCAGAACCTCCTTCTTTTTTCCAGTTGACGTCTCGCTGCAAGAGAAGCTAATGTCAAGAATCTATTTTAAACTTCACAGCAATGAATGCATTTACAAACAAAACAAGAAAAAAAAGCTGTCAGGGAACTCTTTCAGTGTTGACTTTAAGCCTAGTTTTCCTCAGCTCATACCATGAAAAATAAAAACACAAAGTCACAGACATCCAACTAAAGTTTAGCAATTTTTACACTAAAAAACAAATATTTAAAAATTTTCAAGACAATAATAAAAAAAAAAAATATATAATATAAAATGATTTAGAAAGTACAGACGTATATATAAGAAGATAAACATGTTAAGATGAGCTGCTGAAGCTGCAAATCAATGCTCAGGGTTCAACCTACTTAGAGTCGGTAGAACTGGCTAGTGAGCACTGGGAATAGTGAGCAAATGTCATTTGCAGTCATGGTTACTGCACAATTGAAGTATTAAGAGAGCATTTATGTAGACAAAGATTGCTTCGCCTTCAGTCTGTCCTAAAACCGCAGAATGGCAAATACCTGCATTTCATACATCTTTAAAATCTTCCCGGGTCTTGTGCATCTCACTTTTGGCATGCCAACACAGTACATTTCAACCAGCATGGGGTCATACTCTCTACTTATTTTTAATACCCTGTTTCCATGACAACATTATCAAAATTCTGTTGCTGCCATCGTTCTGCATCACAACAAATATGACACGACATACTGGGATTCATCCAATCCACTTAATATTAAATTAAATACATACAATGAATGTAATACACCTTTATATTGAATATAAAGATGATAGATAGACACGATATTGTAAAATTCAGTATTACTCTGTTTCTATGTTTCAGACCAGAAATATAAGTCCAAATGTAGTTTTAAGGAATAAAAAATAAAAAAAAATAGATTATCTTAAACTCTACAATATGGAAGATGTAGGAAGAGACTTTATTCTGTAACTATAAATAGAGAGATGTGTAATAGTCTAAACCACTACAGCAAAAACTTGTTTTCACCAACTTTATTCAGACAGCTGGCTGATGGATTTCACGCTAGTTTAAGAGCGCTACAGAGTCAGAGGCATCATATTGCAAGTATGAAACTTTGTAGTGTCCTAAGAGAGATATGTAAAATCCTCAAAGCCTGCAAAACATAAATCATCACAGACGCTACTAGACATGTCAGTTACTGAGCTCTGCACTCACATGAAAGTTTCAGTCCATGTCGGGGAAAACCAGTGAAGCAAAAATGTCACTACCTGTCTATGTTGATGAGTTTTCTGGCTGCGCCTTCAAAGGCTCTTCACGCCTTCATCTAACCAATCACTTGTATCTGAGCTGCACGACACACACACATGTAAGTTACTGTACACCCGTCTCCTTTGTTCAGTGTCTTATCTCCTAAGACAGACCGAGACCGTATGCAGTGGGGTCATAATTCCCCTCATTCACCGAGAAATACTTATTGGAAGTAAATCTTTTAATTGACTTTAGAAAAAAAAAAGTATAACGTCAACAAGCTCGTTACTTCACTTGATTCTGTCTCGTTATCTCGGAAAGATCAGTCGATACTTGGGTGCATGCAGACATCTGTATCAACCAAACTATCTGTATCTCTATTTGGATAGAAAAGTTTTTGGTTTTGTTTTGCAACAATTGTTCTACAACAAGAGGTGAGAACAGGACAAATTAATATTAGATCAGAGGGTTTCATGTTAGACAGGCAATGGCAATGCAATTGTTGTGTTCAAGGAATCAAATGTGTTTAATATTGGCACACGATTAATGATGTAATGTATTTCCACATCATTATTGTGTACTTTACATCTCTGTCTCTCTTTTAATTTTTAAAGAAATACACTTTTATCTCGGAAACATTGAACAATCTGACTTTTAAACTAAATATCCAGCGATCACTTTTCAATAACGTGTAGTATGATTTTCCACTTCTGTTTTCAAATAGAGGAAATGAGCACATGCACATATA
>CAAKHC010007032.1:27709-40691 GCA_901007825.1 Macroramphosus scolopax
AGACCTAATATGCGACTCTTATGCATGTTAATAAGCAACACTTTGATGATTAATATGAGTACCTTAATATAAAGTGTTGCAGTGTTGGTATATTAACATGAATTCTTCCCAGTGTAACCCGTGACTACATCTTATGGCTATTACACTCCAAGCCTCAAATTTAATTGCACATATTAGTTGTTTGTTTGTTTGTGAGAATGCAAATACTAAAATCTGAATAAAGCAAAGCCATGATGAACCGCCCTGGCTGAAAGGGAATGTGCGATCACGTCTCCACAGAGGCCTTCAATCGGAGGTGTGCCACGTTGTTCCGGCTGCTTCCAGGTCCCGGTTATTCAATCGGGTGCTGCGATTGGATCAATTGTGCCCCTTATGAGGCATGAGAGTCCTTCCATCTTGGAAGTTCGCTTAGTCAGCAGACTTTTCCCTCCTCAGATGAAATATCTTCTTTCCGCACTGTGTGCTGCAGGTTTGTTTTGTTATATTTCCCCTGGTGCTTCGTACAATATGTTATGCATATTATTGTGCTATATCTGCACGGCAAAATGGTTTCACTTTAGGATGGAAAACTACAACATAAAATTAGGAGCTCACGCGTGAGTGAATATATTGCTGCACTGATGTGACACAATCTGTGTAGTTCCTTTGTAATGCGTCTTGACAATGAGAAGCACTACGAGTGGTGGAGGCCTTAAAAACATCGAAATTGGAACATTTGTATCTTTTGATTCCCTTTTTGATCAGCCATCCGATGTAAGATTGAAAAAGACATTGTGCTGCGTTTTGTGTAAATCCGCAAAGACATGTACAAAAATCATCAAATGCACAAGTCAACCTTGCAAGTGCGTTTCCATTTCCATATATGCAGCACGCTGTTTGGAACGTTACCAATATAACGGTTTAACCAGTGCGCCTGGTCTTGATATTTTATATGATTAATCAATTTTATCCTACTCAGTAATGATTTTCAGGGCCGTGGGGATAGAAAAAAATGATGATGTCATACTGTTTTGAAATGCCCTGATTTTGGAGCCATTTACGCATTCGACTTTATTCGCACAGACAGCAACATTCTCTGCATCTTTCGCTCAGAGGAAGCGATTTACCCGGCTTGTTGCATAATTATTTCTTCCACTTCGCTTGCTCTAAGCAACCTGGCATGCCTCACCACCGAGGCCCACAGACACCTCCACCTCCGTGAACTGTTTCCAAGGACTTTGAGCTGTGAGGTGTTACCGGGCATTGCTCACCCTGGGACAATGTGCCCAACGTACAAAGTTTCTAGTGATGTTTCTCCTTTCTGCCTCTGCTGAAGGTCAGTTTCACTATCTGACTGTGTCCTCTGAAAAAAATAGTCCATCCAAATGTGTGCTCCGTCCTTAATCTTTTTCTTTCTCATATCTAACATGTGCCTCGGTGTAGCACAAACGTCAGGTTCTCTGTACATAATCAGTCCATGTGGGCCCCCCTTCCTCTGGATTCATGACTTTCACAATTCTTTTGAGTTTTCTTTACAATAGTTGAGCCAACAACTGTTAAAGAATATATGGTTGTTATTCTCTGTGCATAAATTAAATCTTATTTTTTTTTCGTTCGTAAGCAGAGGCGGACTAATAACGCACTCTTACAAAAAAACAAAATATCAAAACTAATCACACTTGGACAACCGGTGGCTCAGGATTCATACCATGAGGCTTGATATATTTTTTTGTCACACGCTGTTTGAAGTAATGTTCCTAGAATAACGCCATTAGAATTCAACCCGAGATTTCCTTACAATCAAATCAAAGCAAAATTGAACAGCGAACGCAACGCGGCAAAACAAACCGCGGTGCATTTACATGATCGGAGTCCAAATTGTTAATCAGAAAAGCCTTGGGATAGAAGTCACTGCTGGCATATGAAGGTGAGCCTGATGAAAGGATGTTTGCGCTCCTTGCAAAACTTTCAAAACTGAGATCCGTACAGTCGGCAATGATCGTCGGCAATCACATCCTCGCACTGTAAATCCAGATTGCTTTACAATTACAGTACATATGAATGGAGCGCGAGCAATTGTTGGAGACCGAGCTCCTGCAAGAGACTTTCAAACAGAGGGGAAGGTGTGGATGTGGGAAGAACACAAAAACCTTGATCTTAAACCTTGATACGTAATTCTCAGTTTGAAGTTCTGCACTTCCTGTTTCAGGTGGACTCCGGCTGGTGGAATTACAGCCCGCAAAGTAGGAGTCCACTTACACGTGTGAATAATGGACATCACATTTTCATAATCCTTTTCCTGTCGATGATAATAGCAGTCGTATTGATATGTAAATACTGAAGCTTTTAAAAAACGAACCCTGAGTTCTACCCCCGCAGGAAAGGCAAGTTCAAACCTCCAAGCTAACAGCTCATGGAGCCTCTGAACGTGGTTCCCAGTTTTGAATAGCAGAGCCGTGAGTAGTGTTTCCGACGTATGACTTGACCTTTCATGCAATCTAATTCGTCACATGTACTTTAGGTCAAAGTGACCTTGATTAGGATGTTTGACGGAGAGAAAATGTTACCTTTAATAACGATACGATGCTGGTTTTGCTCTGCGATCGCAGTGAGTCAACGGTAAAGGTGTGCATTGAAAGCTTCCTCACTCTCTACGCTAACGACAGCGTCAGCACTTAGACACATCTACCGTCTTCTGAAACGCACAGACAGCTCACTCCCACTCACTCTGCTCCCAGAGACTGTGTTCGGAGAAAAATATATCTCCGGCCCCGCTGCCAGTTTCAGCTGCTCTTATTGGGTTTTTACTTTTTTTTCTTTTTTGCTTTACTGAGAGGAAAACAGATAGATATCGAGCCTCCTTCCTGCCTCGGGCCATCAGCGAATAACTTAACAAGACAACAAAAAATCCCCATGCATCGAGTGAAGAAACAGCTTTGTCTGCCCACAAGAAGAGACTGAATAATTTCGTTTACCCTTCCGACTGATGCCTTTTCATCTCGGTGGTTCAGTTGCAGTGACGTAACCCGCCTTCAAACAACTACCCACATAAGATCTAATAATCATCAGTAAAGCTGAACTAGAACAGCCAAAAGCAACATGGGCTGCCTATCTGAGATGTTTCAACAATTACCGTTATATGAAAATAAAGTGGGTCAAAGGTGAATGTTTGTACGTGTAATGCTCCTTTAATGTCCATCAATCACCATCATTGTGTCATCAACTTCAGAAGTAGTTTTTAAAGCGTGACGGTAAGCCAGAGATGCTCGGTTACAAAAGATAGTACGAGATGTTGTACTGTCATGATCTGCCGATCCCGTTGTGAGTTTTTGTTTACACGCTTCTTTCCTGTTAGTCATTAGTCCTCTGTAGTTCTGTTCTGACCCTCTTTAGTTGCCAGTTTGTTATTGGCACCGGTGGATAGTTTTCTGTGTCTCTCCCACGTCGGACTTTCGGATTCATTTATGGACATGTTTCTGTCTTTGTGCATGTTTTCACTAGTGGATGCTTCACTTTTTCCCTTATTAAATAAATACATGTGAGTCTGCATGTGACTCCTGTTTCCCTGTTGTTTGTTCACACAACGTAACTTCCTGTCTCTAAGAGGGGGATGGGGGGTGGGGGGGGGGGGGTCACCTCTCCTGCCAATCCCCCGTTCTTGTTTGGAAGTGATGTGAACATCATTGCTGAATAAAAGCAAGTTTTACTTCAGTTCTGCCTTCCCGCTCATGGTTCCACATACTAATCCCTTTTAAATTTCTCTTTGACTGAGTGGGAAGCGACGCCGGGCAGTGAAACCCTGGAACGAGGATCCGGCACCGACAGAGAGACGAGATGTTGATTGAACTCTCTTGATTTACTGTCTGAAGAATGACATTTTACTCTCAGAGTGTTTGCAAGATATATGTGACTTCTGAGAATCGGATGGAATGTTTACCCGGCTGACTGCAGGGGTGGAAGAAACAGCTGTAATGTGAGTTTTTTCTGTCTCCGTTGGAGTGAATGGACTCAGGACCTGCCATTAGTCTCCTGAAAGGGCCATAATGTGACAAAACCCCAGTGACACAGACAAAGGAAATGACTATCAGTCTGCTGTCTTGTTTCCGAATCTGCCGGCTAAAACTAAGTGAACATCGTCCACTTTGGCATCGAGCCGTCTATACACCACAAATTAGCAACTATTTATACACACGTTTATGTGTATTTATGCACAAATGCATATTAATGATGTGGTGTGTGTTTACATGAAGCAAAGAGAGCTGAGAGGATACGAAGAGGTCACGACACATCGATTTCCATCTGTATGAGATCAGTAGAACGGTTTTGAACCATTAAATGAAGACGTACACTAACAGTAGACATGTTGGCTCAGTGAGCCACCCCTGTGACAACAATTACTCACACCCAGTGCTGTTTGCTATCAAGGTCAAGCTGAAGTGTCTCTGTTCGCTTTAATCCAATTATGAATGAACGTGGAATAAGATTCGCCCTCACCACAACATATAAACTGCTTACAATCGACTTCCATATTTCACGATCGTAAAGAAGAAAATTGATCAGAAATTGAAGATCTGATTTGAGGCGGTGCTTCGCTGACTGATTAATTATAAGAACTGTAACTGTGACCGGTTGATAAATATGTGCAAGAATTGGAACAATGTGACCTTTTTGAAATTATAAACGTGTCTCACAAGACAATATAATTGGCTGCTCTGAATACCAGGGGGAGAACAATTACAGATAACAAGCAAATATCTTTGTCCCTAAACACTCAAGTGATGAGGTGAAGAAATTAATGATGCCTGAATAAAATAACAATACGTCTATTTATGTAACTCAAATGTTAAGGTGTTGTCTTGGATTAACAATTAGAATTTGTGGCACATATTGGGAAAGTGCTTTCCATGTATAAGATCTTGTTTAACAGTGAGAATATATATGCGAGTCATGACTCTAACACGTCTCTCTTATTGTGTAACCATCGCAGGCAGGGAACCCATTCAACCTATAATGTCGTTATTCAAACGAGCTTTGTTTAATCCCATTAAATGAATTGTAAAATTTGAAAAAGATATAATACAATCAAGCTTTGGGAATTTTATAAATCGTCTGTTTATGAAAGTGTGTTAATGGTGTTGCACTATAGTAGTCGGTCACATGATTTTAAAATATCATACAAGCAGTTATTGTTGACAATGCGAATCAACATTCTGCAGATTTGTGTGAATGTCAACAGGATCCTGTTGATGGTTTTAAAATCGAAATATTGAAGTGATTGCTGGATTTCATGTCGTGGTTAAGGGCCACATCGTTCTCTCAGTGTATATTAAATGGACCTTGTGTCTAAATGTAACAATGCCTACTTATCTCCTCCCTGTAAATGAATCAACACATGAATAAATCCACCGTAAATGTACACACTTTGCTGATTGCGAGTCGATCTCCAGAAGCAGATTAGACGTACGGCGTGCTGCAGAGGTTAAGCAGACCGCTACGCGTGCAGGAAATGACGATGTAATTACTGAGATGACTGCAGCCTCCTGTACACCTGGTTGATCTCAGTACAGACATGACAACAAACAGGCACCAGCCCTCCAACAGTACTTGTCAGGCCTTTGTTGGAGAACCTGCAACAGAGCCGCCGTACACACAATCGAAATCAATCGGATGTTTGCACACGCTTGTTTACATTGGTGAGCGACTTCTTAACTAATTATAAACCCGCCTCTGTTTTCATGATGAATAATTTTAGAAAACAGATAGGATGCCATGAAAGTTTTAAAACGCTTCAGTAGCTGCTCCACATTCATAGTGTGTAACATTTATAGGGTACGCAGATGAAAAGTTAATGTTAATTTATGAATGAGTCTGCTTACTTTTGCTCCTGAGGAGTTTATGGAGCCCGTTGAGCTCTGCCGCTGTAGCAGCTATGCTTGAGGAGGCTGTTTTTTTGTTGTCAGCAGGATTTTTTTTCTCGCACTCCTCCATAATTCATAACTCTGTCCTTCACTTTCATATAGTTTTACTTGAATGCGAGTCAAACCCCTCCACACAGACACAAAAATAGAATTTAGATCTGAACATCCTTTCTCCTGCCACGGCGAACGCACATGGACTAGAAACGGAAATCTGACTACGGCAAAGCGTAACGCTGCGTGGAATTATAAAAGAAGTCTCATTTGCATCGGTTCACACTGGTGGATTAGTGGATATTAAATCTGCTACAGATTGAAACACAGCTTCTGCTCAGTTTAAACATGCATCGTTGATCTTGGAGACTGTATATCACATCATCTATAAGAAATGGAAGAAGTAGATTCTTCCCTGAAGCAGAAATAAAGATGCTACACTCAAGTAAAAGATCAAAAAAAGTGCAGTATCTGATATGTACTGAAAGTATAACAGTATCCCTGTGAATTTGTTAAATAAGGTCATGGGTGGTGAATATCTTCCTGCTTTGATCTGCTCAGTTGTTAAAGTTGCTCACTCTCAACCGTGTTGCCACAAGTTCTCCCAGTAACAGAAATGATGTACAGTGGCTGCCTTTTCTCTGCTCCTGTTGGTTCTGTTTTGTTGCATCATTCACACCATCGCTTTCGCCCTGTTACGTCTGTCGTGTGTGATGTACATTAATGGATATACTAAGGGACCGTGTTGTGTTATTGTCACACCTATGATGGCTGAAATGTGTTGGGAAGACACGCTTCTCCAATGCATTCAAATTTAAGCAACAAGCTTGTTTTGAAAATGCAAGGCGTAGAAAGTTCGGACATTTATTTTGAAATGTAAGGGGTAGAAAAGAAAACATAAATACTCAAGTGACAGATACCTGAAAACTCTGGTGAGGTACACCTCCATCCCACCTCCGTTAGACTGCACGGACCTGGCTGGTGGATGAGATGTCTTAGTCAACCGTTGTTTCAAAAAGCAACCTAACATAAAAAAACTATCAGCTTCAGGAATTTCACAATAAAAGTCCTGACATAAGCAAGAAAGACGTATAAAAAAGCACATGAATATTATCCTTCTTTTCATTAATATTTTTAATGTAAGAAATATGATATAGAGCAACGATGTGCTGTGCAATTTGATGTGAGGATTAATTAGTGTGCTATTGCATCTAATGAGGTCTTCAAATGTACATTTCCTATGCCCTGAAGAAAAAAACAGGTTTCATACATCTAGACACTTGCAGCAGTTTGCCAACACTAATGAAAAAAAAACAAACCCTTTTCAACAGTGCATTAGATCATCCACCGCTACGTGTGAATTAAAAAAGAATTCTGAAAGAATCTTTTCTGTTTATCTTCTCCATATGGTGAAGCCAAAGGTCTTGTCTATCTCAATGCATCAACATTGTCACTGCACGTGTGTTTCCAGAACAGGTAAAATATTCCCATTATCTCAAATGGAAACAGATGTTCTCATGTCCAAACATCTGCCCCCTTTTCCTAAGAAGACAATATTGAAAGGACAATTTGCTCCATCAGATTGGGGAGATGGCCCTATCAATTTCTTGTCGAGCCATTTATCTTACCAACATCGATGAATTCATTATGGGGACAATTCCTGCTGCTATAATGAAATGCCACCCAAAGATTGGCCCCTGGTTGAAATGGAGAGCTGAGATATCTCCACCAATTATGGTAAAATTTCGGTCCTCGGGAGATCCATCTTTCTTCTCTGGTCTCATATCACTCAGCACACTATTGTGTCTGCCAGTGCTGAAGGGCTCTTTGACAAACCAAATGAGTTTAGAACTTCCCTCATCAGCAAACCCTGCTCTCTAATTGTTCCCTTCACAGGTTATACAAGGATGGGAACTTTGATTAAAACTCATTACGGACCAAACCTGTATGGTGGGTACCAATTAACATTTTATTAAAGTATATTATGAGGTTGAAATGGCTGTCTTAGAAAAAAAATGTCCGACTTGTTTAATTAATGGATGTAACACTTTGTTATCAGCATCAAGTAATGGGATCTTTATAAAATAGGTAGCTGGAAGAAATAATAAAATATACTTTTAGTTTTATTTAGATTATAATTAAATTAATGCAACTAAGTTTGGTTATGAAGTCATCCAGATCTTGTGAATCCAAAGCCTTCGTTGGCTCATCACATTAGGCTCAATAGCCACACCAGCACCATTCGGCAAAAGGCTGGTAAATTCCTTCAGTATGCTGCTTTCAAAAGTAAAAACGAACCACACTGTCTCTCACCTGCTGTTGCCACTCTCCACTGCCCAATGCTGTAAAACTTTTGATGGGATCTGTGTCACCGAGTTGTCTCGCCTACATTCCCCTCAGGCCTCTATTGTAGGTCTCTGACATGGGCACAGGCATTTAGTGGGATTCCCGAGAGTCAATGGCAGCACAGCAGGACCCAGCAAAGCTCCAGGAAACACCATCTATCATTGTCATAAGACCAATCATCCACATCAGCGGGGCCTTTCTTTCAGCAGGAGCCATGGCACCCATTAAGCGCTCTCACTGACCCTGTTCTGGTATACATTATTCCCCTTTTATCTCGGATTTTCTGTGAGTGGTTTTGTGGATCGGTGTAACAATCTCCAGTACATTTGTTCAGCTTTGTTCTTCTCACCAGCCAGTGTTGAATCCATCCACTTTTGGTGAAATTGCACTTCATCTAAGGGCAGAGTTTAAGTTGAGTCATTAGTCGATTAAGATATCAACTTGGATTTGGGTATTATAAGGTACAAATAAAAATTGAGGTCGTTTGAAATTGACATTTTTTGATTATCCCGCTTTGTCCTTCCAAGGATAAGGACCTATTTGTACAACTTCTATCTTGTAAGGGACTCGATGTAACCAGGATCAGGTTAGGATATGGAACCCTGAGGAAGAAAGAATGTCCTTATCTTTATAGAGGAGAACAAGAAAGAGAGCGAGAGCAGATGAAGGTAAGATGTAACTATAAAAATAAAATTATACTGCTTTCATCTGAGCTAAATCAGTGTCACTCTGCTTTTTTATGCATTTTTTTTATGCATAAAATGTTGTATATATTTCTGAAGCTGTTTTGGAATACAGTTTATAATAACAGCTGACCCACCTGAAATATAGTTTTATGTATCTATTATTAAAAGACATTGTGGCATATGGTATGAAGACTAACCCTCCATGAGACAGCTGCAAGGAAAGGTTTGTCAGAACGTTCTGCAGAACCATTATCATCCCACGACATCAAATAATGATCCTCCCAGCAAAAGGGATTGAACATGTGTGTACTAACACATGATTTCTTCTCAGCACAAACAGAGATTGGACAGCGAGAGAGCTGTGAGGAGCTATTTTGATTACAATTGGATTACAATCACTGACTCTGTTTAATCTTGAAGGCATAAAGAAATGCAGTGCATGTACGTGGTCGATGTGGCCAAGCGTCATGTCGAAGTCGGCTGGAGCTGCAATTTTAAAAACAATGAGCTTTTTCGGAGACGCCCCAGCAGACAAATCGTAATTCCCCAATCATGTGCAAGGATACATGATTGTTTGCAAAAAAAGCACATGATCACTTTTAAATTTCTTTCAAAGAAATGCAAAATCGATCATTCCCTGCTAAAATCATGAGGCAGCGCCTAATCAAAATAAATGCAATGGTTGATTGAATTATCATTTTTTTCCATATCGCTCAGCCCTAATGTTAGACACACACATATTACCATAATACAGATTAACATAATAATCCTTCACTCATTTTCATTCATTACTTCTTCATTTAAACCCAAATAAAGCATTAATGTGCCCTTTAATTCGGGGAAACCTTCAGGATTCAACTTATACAATAACATAATTATTACAATAATGTTATAATATATAATTATAATATATATGGTTATTTAAGGTGAAAATACAAGGTAAGGAAAAAAAGGATGGCACTCAAGTTGAAACTCACCAGCTACACTGCTTAGCGAGCCAAGAAGTTAATTTCAAGCCGTGCTGGAAGGGCACCAATGAGTGCTGTTTATGTCACTTGAAAAGTTTTCATGAGCCTATATGAGCATGCTTGTGTTTTATTTTACATAACCTGGAGCGAAACCATGAAATTCAATCCGGCCACATAATAATCAAGTCAAATAATGGGTCAATCCAAACCTCCCCGATCTGAATCTGCCCACACTGCTCCCCCGTTTGTTCCTGGAGCTTGTTAATGCAGATTCCAGGGTACCTCAGGCTTTATCCACTTGGTCCAGATCATGAAACAGGACATTGGCTCATTCGGTTTGATGGCGCTTGTTGTTTTGGCTCGCCCAGTGAGATATTACCTCGGCCAATCTCGGCGCAAAGAAGAGCTCAGGCTGCACACATCTGGAATAATCCACCTGCACCTCTTGAGAGCGGTTCAATCCGGGGCACACAGACATGTTTCAGCTGACCCGTGTCAAAACAGCTTACAAGCAGGATCATGCATCATTTTCTTTGGTTGTCCAGGCAGCAAATGGACAATGTCATCATCTTTGTTAGTCATTTGAGCAACACAGTTCCACCAACATGCCTCATGTTTGTGATTCGGCTCCTTCCAAAATACATAATCGCGATTAAGTTGAATATTTAACTCTTACGTCATCTACAATGTGTATCATTAACATGAACGTTAATCATGAATGAGCCCGGGGCGGCAGACGGGAGCTGTTTTTGCCCCGAGCGGGAGAGTAGCCGCTCTTCCTCTGTCTTTTCCGAGGCTTTCGCTGTGAAGAGCTGTGTTGAACAGCAGAGCAAGAAAACATCCTCCAGCCTAACAGCCATAAACAGGATTGATGTCTGCGACCAAGACGTTTGACTTTATCCAGTCGAGCTTGAGAGGGATCATTCGGCTTCATTGAGCTGTACTGAGGTTTTGATGGAACTGTTTTTTCACACAATATTTTCTTTACCTGTTGGCAGATGTTATCACTGGAAACCATGTAATGGGAGGACAAAGGGATGCTGGTATCATCGGGTTTAAAGCTTAGAGTTGCCCCCTTGAATCTCTAACACGTCATTCTATAGTTAGTCAAACATACTCAGTATTCATACTGTATATGTAAACTCTTCGTAATACTCACATAAAAATAGAAACTCTGTTAAGATTTAAACGTTTAAAAGAACCAAAACTAGGGTCAAGGGTCATCTTATGAAACCATCATTATATACATTTTGTTTAGTTTCAGTTACAATGACTAATATCAAAGTAAGAGTCGTCTTATCTTCCGTCCAGTCGACACTGGTGAGCCAAGCCGAGAGTATTTAAGTTTCTATAATTATGACATGTTCTCGGCTTCACCTTGAGCCTGATTGGTAATGACTAAAAAGTAATATTGAATTTTAAACACTACTGGCAGCTAATGGACAGAAGCCACTGGAATCATTTTGTCCTGCGAGATAAATGGGCCGCAGCCGTACATGAGCAGCGGCGCCTCGGTCGAGGCACGAGTTTAATGCTTTATAATAATCAAATCACGAGGGCACAAAAGGAAGGATACATTAGTCAGCATTTTCAAAAGATACAATATATTTAAAATACTTTACACCTGCTTTTGAGGACTCTTAAAGCCGGCGTCTGATGATAACTGATCAGCTCCTTCTGATGCAGAAGAATTTAATACACGGTTGAAAGTGACGGGAAAAAGCTTCCTTGAATTAGATTTTTTTTTTTTTTTTATTTAATCAAAGTGACAGAATGTGAGTAATAGAGTCTGATAACAATGGAAGAAAATTCACTGGATGGAATACTGATATTACAGTTTAGCTGACAGATACAGATTGAAGACGGAATTACACAAATACCTCCCGATAAATGAGTTAATGACGGTGCTTTCATGGAGCTTCCCTGCAGCTCCACTAGCCGGCCCAGTGCTCCTGTTTACCTCCATGTGTAGCACGTCGCTAACGAAGGTTAGCCCATGAAAGCTTCACTAAGTTAGGAGCTTCATTTGGTGTAGATTTTAATCTTTTAGAAGCTGTTTCTGTGTTTTTATTCCATCTCTGTGCTTCACTCCGTCCCGGCCGGCGGGCGATTGTACACACACACACTCACACACTCTTGACTTCCTGCAACAACCGAGTTCAAGAGACTACAGACGGATCCGGCACACAAGCCGTCCTCTGTCGGGTCCTTTAGATGTTACTGTCAGACACTGATAATAACAGCCTGTCGACGGCAGCAACACTTTTAATTGATGGACAGTTGTCCTGTAACGTACGTTGCAGCCGTCTTGCTAAATATTGCGCCAATTAAAATCCTGTCAGTCATTGAAAATAGCAGGAATATCCTTTTAGACGCCTGTTTGTTGTTGTTATCATCGCATTGTCTTTTCCTCGTTGTCTACTTCTACCTACATTCATAAACCCACTATTGTTCCTTTCTTGCCGGTGTTTTTCTTCTGTTTGACAAAGGCTATAATAGATTATATTTAGGAACAGTACCGTAGTTTAATTATAACAATGTTGAATGATCTCTGCGTCGCTGTCGTGATTCCGTCATTCATTTCCTGAGAAAATCAAAAATCTTTACAATCTTTCATTAAAGCGTTTTGGTAATACTGGTTGATAATGATGTTTTCAAGTAGGCTCGCTGTGTAACAATGCTGCGATTATTGCGCAGAATAACACTTGACTGAGTGTGATTTCAAACATTGACTGATATGCGAGGGTGGAGCAGCGCGGGGGTGGAGCTGTTCTACGGTCGGGACTTGCAGCCATTGTTCCCGTCCCCACAGCACGACTCCACGTCCCTTGACCCCACTTACACGACTGCCTTGCTCGCCTTCTCTGTTTGTGCATCCTGCATAGCAATAAAAAACAATGAGAACAATCTCAAACTCTTTGGCCGTAACTACAGCGAGCCATCACATCTCAGAAAAATAATGGCTCTTAATTGGGTCTTCAACAGCCTGTCGCCAATAGAAGAACCTCTGTATTTAGGGGATAATTCTTCCAGACTTGGCTCATGTGGTTCTTCATCATTGATGGAGTTGTTTGCTGATACGTAATAGCATGAA
>CAAKHC010007035.1:7773-28401 GCA_901007825.1 Macroramphosus scolopax
TCCTCGACCGAGTCCTCAATAATATTGACAGAAACTGGAGAATGACATTCCTAGAATATGTTGTTATTAGTGTGCAGTCACCTGAAACCAAATATCAGCGGGATATTGTTAGGTTAGAACGATCCCTTTATATTTACATTGGAAGCTGGTCCTCTTCCTCCTCCCCATCACAGTAAAGGCTATAGAAAGATACTACGGACCCCATCGACATCAACAGATTCAAAGGGTTCAAGCAAACGAGAATAAATCTGAGTGAAGATAGAAAAGAGGCGGCTGGCCTGCTGCTACATTAATGTAAAGGAACATTTCTGCAGCCCTGACATTGAACTGTTAGCCCCAGAGTTGTTGATTAACACCCCCCTCCTCTTTCCCCCTCCGCTAAACAAGTAACAGAGTGTTACATGATCCTCTCTGTTACCACGGGACTGCGGACTGTGCACACCAGTTCTTTCATCATCGTCTCCGAGGACTTCAATCACAGAGGCCGGACAGTTACTGCCTCTCTCCTTGCTGTGTTTTCAGCATTTGTTGGCAAACAGTTAAGTAATTTCCCTACGTGGATCAATTGTGCTTTTAAACTCAATATCAAACAACCTTCCGATTATCTGGGAAAAAACCTGGACTATTTATATTTTCTGTGTTTTACATATTTCCCGTTTCATTTTGTCTGCACCTGCCTTGCGTCAGTGTCCTGTGTTATACTTGCCGCTGTATTCATTATTGCCTTCTCCTGTGTGTCTCATATGTTGTCAGTCCTGCCTTTGTCTCGTCAAACAATAACCTTCCTCCCTGCCATTGTGTTCTCTCCTCTCCTCTACCTCATCTGTTCAGTCTGTTTCTCCTCCGTGTTAGTCAGATCCTTCCACGTCTTCCTCGTTAGTGAGTCTGTGTATTCCATTTGTTCACCCAGCTGTATTTTGTATTTTGGTTTGGCTGAGTTTTTAATTACATTCCCAGCTTGCATCTTTTGATGTTACATGAATTCTTCGTTTTCCATAACCTTAAAATGGGATGACGGTCATTTATCCAGCTCCTAGAAATCCTACATTATACATTATTCCTTTGTTGAAGTGTGAAACCAGCCTGGTGCCGACGATAAAAACAAGGAGGATTAAAACTTCTTGAGCTGACTCTCTGACCAGCTGAGAGATTAGAGGCGAGGCTCGAAGGGGCTGAACTATTTTGTCTTTCTCAGTGATCAAACCTCAGCAAACAGCCCGCAGGCCCGGAAAACACAGAAGCATGACATTAAATAAAAGAAGGAATGTTCTTTGCGCTGTGGAAGATGTGTTGGATTTATTTTAAGTCCAACACAATGATGTCCAGGCAGATGAAATGCAAATATAAGGAAATCTCCTGCTGTGATACCTTGCAGACCTGGACCGCTCATGTAAGATGTTCTCAAAGCCACACAGTCACGCAGACTGCTGACAGACTAATCATTGGGTTGATGAGAAGAGGGAGGACTGTGAGTTCTGCATCGTTCCTTTCATTCCATTAGAAGGTTAAGTGAGAACCAGCTGACACTCAATGTCTTTGGACCGCCTGGTGAAATTATGACAGCTCTTAAGGGATCCAGGAGAGCTGACGTCTCTTACACGAGACACAACTCCCTGCAGTCCTTCACTGATGGATCACGATGTGAATTCTTAAGCCCTTTAAGGTGATTTATGTTTTATACCTTCGGCATAAGTTGTTCTCTTGCGCAAGGCTCCATTGTATGTGACTTT
The DNA here is from genome assembly GCA_901007825.1 of Macroramphosus scolopax. Taxonomy (NCBI): domain Eukaryota; kingdom Metazoa; phylum Chordata; class Actinopteri; order Syngnathiformes; family Centriscidae; genus Macroramphosus; species Macroramphosus scolopax. The sequence goes on from CAAKHC010007035.1 coordinate 9,504, forward strand.
GGAGCACACAAGCTGAAAGTCAGGGTGATCATGTGGTCTCAAAATGTTTCTGTATTGTAGGTAGTTCAGTGCATTACTGACATTTACACTTGTCCAACCCATATTATAAATGAGCTTCATGTATTCATTTTTTAAATCCTTTCCTGTTAAAAATGAAGGTGGTTAAGGTGGTTAAAATAAGTCTTTAGTATGACAAATGCTATGTGAAGTATATTATTTTGACACAACTACCCAGCCTCGTGTATTATTCAGGTACTCATGATGTTTCAAAGTCCCCGACTTTGAAGGGATCACCACCTACGCGTGTACAACTTCAGAATAAAACTATTTGATGTCCTTCAAACTAAAATGATTGAAATCCGGGAGCAACATTGTCTGAGTTTGATGCCGTGACTTTAGTGAGCGCCTACGAATTCTTTGTAGAGCGTGTAGTGAAGCAATTTATAGTCACGCTCAGGTAAAAAAATAGGATGCAACTGTTCAGCAGAAGTGAAGGGAAAGAGGCTCTGGGAGCAATCGGTTGTGACCAGCAGGCTGCACCAAGGACACAGATGTTATTCACATATTTCAATGAGGCTGAATTTGAGATGCGAATAAATCACTTAGAGCTCGGAGGAGGCAAAATGAAAGTGTGAGAGGAAGAGAAAGAAATGCATTTATACTGGGCCAAAAGATCGTTAAAGCGGGGGTGAAATATTAAGAGCTGTGAAGATATTCTGTTAATGAGCATGCTTCATCTACGGGGGATTAGGGACTCATCAGAACAGATCACACAACGTATTCCAGGGTTCCCCTTGTACAGTGAGCCACAAATAATGTCCTGCTCATTATAAACATATTGAAAACACAACGCATAAACATGATTTGTAACTGCTGAGACATGTGCATGCCTTTAGAGACGCTAGTGGTCATGAACTTAGCATCATTCTGAACCCATCAACAGGCTCAGGTTACCAATTACCGTGAAAATCATAAAGCCCGTCCATCTCCATCTGAGAAATGTTGGCTGATTACATCGTGGATGCAACCTGATTGCATTGGGCAGAGCCGATGGTCTCACAGTCACCGTGCGGCTGTGTGGAAAGGCTAAGCACTTTCTCATTACGGGAGTTCAGTGCCTGTGCATCCGCTCAGAGGTCAAGGGCCCTCCTGGCTGGCATTTCGATGGTGTAGCAGGGAGCGAGATAGCGACACACGTCTCTCCACCGTCGAACCTAAAACTGTTGATGTGGTATTATAAAAGATGCTTCTTGATTGCCTGATGTCATATATAATAACCTATTATCAACAACAATAAAACACCCTGCACAGTGACGCATGTGCTTGTACTGCCCTGAATGGATACTAACTCTGCATGTTTCTCCTCCTGGAAGCCTTTAACAGGATTTAATCGAATGCATAGAATGGCTGACGCACACTAGAATGGATATCAGTGCAAATGCATCTGTATGGTTTTGAAAGAACTCATGAGCACTCCGACTGCAACGCAGCGAGGTATAAATATTGAAGAGCATGGAGGTCAGCGTCTGCGCTGATTGTGGGGTGAGTGACCCGCATGTGTCACCAGAACACAGTGCTGGTTCGGTTCATCTCTGCACACATCTTGACTTTAATCTTTTTGAAGGTCAGGAGTAGAAACTAAAAGGAGCCAAGGAGTTTGGAAAAGGTTTGAAAGTCTGGGAATTTAATTAACTGGCAATTGAATCAACTGTATTGGAATCACCCGCTCTGAATGAACCCAGTGCATGGCCACAAACGTGTGTGGATATACAGTATAGACCTATGATTCCTACAGTGTCTCCTTCCTGAGCCCTCGGTGATCTCACACAGACGTCAAAGAGTGCCAGGTGTGTCGCTGAAAAGACACTGTGGGTGAGAACGTGTCACGATGTGAAGAGCTGGGAGCTTCATTATATGATGTCAAAGGATGAGAACATGTCTAACCAAAAGTAAACTTGGGAAACACATCACCCTGGTTTTAATGGTTCTTTACTAGCTGCCTGTGCAGTTGACAATTCATTTTAAGGTTTAGTTTTTAAATGTCTTAATGGACCAGCTCCCGATTCTATTCATGCTGCATCTGGATCGTCTTCCAGAGGAGCTCAGATCATGTGATTCAGTACATAACATCAAACCAAACATTTATTTGTCGGGTATCAGACAGATTTTTTTATCATTTTTATACTTAAGTCTTTTATCCTAATTATATACATATATATTCTTTTGTTGATGTGCCATTAAAATAACCTTATTATTGTAATTGAAACATGACCCCTTGGCAGAGGTATTAATGCTACTGCAGACGCTGAGGGAAGACAGATAAGAGGTTGGAGTACGTGGGATGAAGGAGGAGGCGGCAGCGACAGACAGACAGGCTCCATCGCTCACAATTGCGACGGTTGAAATAAAGGCTGCATCTTTTTCATCCTAATCTGAATGTGATGAAATGTTAGTTGAGGGGCACCAAAGGAAACAAACTGATATGAGATTTAACGGTTTGCCAGTCAAATATTAAAAGAACACTGCACTTGATTCCTTATTATCCACAGATTATGTATTTTACTGAATGAAAGCATTTACATTTACATGGTAAACTATGATCACATGAGCTCGAACAGACGCGCAGGCAGAAGTGAGATCTGCCTTTCATCAACTTGGATTGACATGTCAGCCCCGCATGACAAACAGCCACGGAGCTCCGCTCATGAAAGTCATGAGACGTTTGCAGCGGAACAGCTGAGAGTAAATTGATTTGCCTGGGGAAAGGTGAGGGAAGAGAATAGCCGTGTCACTCAACAATAAGCCCATCACTTCTCCTGTCTCAGATTTCCATGCACTGTGCCAAGCCTGGCAGGTGACTAGGTCAGACTCGTGAGACTCCCCACTCACCTGAGCTCACCACCTGTTGCCATGCCAACAGGAGATGTGTTGCCACAAGGCATGAAGGGTGTGTGTGTGTGTGTGTGTGTGCACACTGGTAACACTTGCACTTGTGTCTTGTCAGTGCCATGATGTCGCATAGAAAAACGCTTCACCACAAATGCAAATACTCATTTGAAATTCAGATTATACTCTTCATTTGTGTGTTTTAAAGGTGCAAACATATAGATCAGATTTTGTTTTTACAGGGTTATAACATTTAACTTGTTTCAACTTGTATCTATCCGTTGTTTTACTACTGTATGTACATCTATACCATGGAAGAGGCAGGTATGCATGTGCAGCCACATCTACGTTCCCTGGTGACAAGCTGGTAAAGAGGGCTTGGAGGACACCTGCCCTAAGGAGGAAGATGTTGTCGTGTCATACTGCTAATTAGTATAGATCTTCAAATGAGCACAAGGCAAAATTAGCATGTATCCAATTACTTCATGTCTCAGGCTTCATTCTTTGTGTGGTTTTGACTTTAGCATTGGCTGACTGCACCGGAGAAACGAAGCTCATGCTGTGTTTATGGTTAATTAAAGAGGTATGCGGGGTAATTAACTGTTGTTTCTTCTGAGAAAACTTTCTGGTCGACTATAAAAGTAACAACTACGCCATCAACAGAATCAAATCAGTAGCTTTGATTGATCTTGATCCAGAAATTGTCAGGTTGACTCTTGGCGTATTTCCTGAAAGAATACAAACTGAATTGGCGACTGGCTCGAGCCCAGGAGCACCTGCACCATCCGTGCTAGTGCAGTAACGACTTCTTTATGCCATCAGAGCACAGAAAAGAGGCTTTTTAAAGTTCAGGGGCCTTCATTCAACGGCGTCATAATTTAAAGAGGAGAACTTGAAATTGCTCCATCTCTGAACAACTCAGCACAAGAGAAAGGACAAATTCAAAGCAAGAAGTGAAGTAGAGTGACCTGCCGTCTGCCATCCAATTCAAAAGCTCTGATCTCAATAATTTCATACCATTAGACGACGATGAGCTGTAAAAGCCTGCTACTGAAAGAGTGCTTACGAAGAAAGCTTCATAAATAAGACACACTTTGACCTCTTGACTGTACTCAGTGTTTATCAACTGGAGAAGAAAGACATTTACTGCATGAACAACTTCAGATTTGTCAGGATCAATAATAGGTAGGAGTTTAGACTCCTTTTAATAAAGTATTGATTGTAAAATGGAATATCACTCTCTATTGACTGGCTTTGTACACCTTATCTCCATTTGATGTCTTCATTTGCTTGTGGAAAAAGCATCACTCCTAACCAGCAGATTACTTACTTTCTTCACTTCAAATGCTTTTCTGATATAAAAACAAGACCACATGCACAGAGTAACTCATCCCTATGCATGCAACTTACATTTAAATGTAGAGGTTTTTATTCTTTGCATATCCCTCTGAAACGATTTCACCACAGCAGCCAGAGTTGGAGAAATATTTGGATGGACAGGAATTTAAATATCCTGCCGTTTAGCCCCCGTCTCTGCCTCTCTGACATATAATGCATCCTACCTTTAAATGCAAGTCGGGGGAAGAGAAAGAAAGCTAAACCTAGAGAGGGCTTGTGACTACCTTTTGATCACGTGACTGCATGTGTGAAATGGTTTCTGTGGTTTAGTGGTGCACCTGCATGGATTCAGGTTTCTCAGGTGTTTGAAACGGTGTCAAATGTCTATCAACGTTAAATCGAGGGCAACTGGACTTAGTTACGGCTACTTGAGGATGTTGTTCGTCTCATGTGAGGGTGTTTTCCAGTTCTAACTAGAGGGGCGTCTCAAGTATTTACCATCTGTGTGGTTGTCGTCAAGGACTGCGCTAACGACCCCACAGAGGCTAATTATCAGAACTGAAGAAACGTCTTGGATGAAAGGGTAAACGTCCTCAAGCATCCACAACAAATTAGTTACCGACATCTCCAACCCTCCTTGAGATGCATACGATTTTAAGCTGGTCAATTAGTCCCCCCTTACATATCTGTTGTTTAGCAACAACACAGACCTGTGATGCTATAAGGAATCTGTTGTCAGTAAAGATCACATGTTGTGGGGGCAGTGAGAGTTCAAAGTTAGCACACCAACTGTCACCTGTTGACAGGAAACACACTACCCACTCACTCACACACACACACACCAGTTTCTATTTATATGCAAATGGGAAGTGTCAATGCAAAGACTTATGCAGGATTTGTATTTTTTTGGAAACTCTTGACATTTTATTACTGAAGACAAGCAGTGGGTCACCACAGGATCAAAACAGTGTCATGATGAGAGATAAAGAACATTTTAAACTTATTCCAATTCACAACATTCCATAATGTAATGTGTTATTGTATATATGCATGTAAAAACCCACTCATTTGTTCACTGACCATATACAGCAATATAAAAAGCATTTAAAAGTTGAAATCCTTATAACAAATTACGATAGACAAACACTGACTGTTGCTGTACTGTAATGGGTTACTGCTGACAGGAATTCCAGTTCTATCAGAAGACTTAAAATGACATTAAACATGATACACAATTAGAGCATTATACTGTATATTGTACATATCGCCAGAGAATAATACACATCAGAATTTTTCTTTTTTAAGAAATGCTTATTACGTATAAAAAAAAGGCACATTGCTTAAATCAATTTTCCACATGCCACTGATTGCTGGATCACAACTGGAACAGATCGCAGATGGCCAGCTGTGTTTTAGACACAGACAAGGCTGGGTAAAGAGGGTCGGTAAAGCTGTGCTTGAAGGTATGCATTAAAGCTAGACTGCCCCCTGCTGTCACATTATAGAATGATAGAACACCCTCCTCAAAGTCAAGGAACACTCCCACCCTCTGCAGACTGTCAACAGCCACAGGCACAGACACTTTGTTGTGCAGAGCCTCCACCTTTCCTCTGTCACAGGCCAGGCACCAGGAGGACAAGTTGAAGCCAAGACGAGCGCTGTCCTTTTGACCCTTCCTTTCCATCTGACCTTCACACAGCGCCACCTTCCAGCGTCCGTCTGCCACAGACACACTCACCTCCCAATACCAGCGTCCACTTTCCAGAGCACGGGAGGCCAGGACCTGAGGGAAGGAGCTGAAGCGAGTCCTTTGCTCAGTGTAGGCCTGTTGGGCCTCGTTGTAAGTCACCCTCTTGTTGTTATCAGACAGCTGCAGCTTGGGATGGGCTGTATCTGCATCCAAGAGAGGGACGATACCATCTGTGCACAAGAAAAACTATTATTTAGATAAGAGATTAAGACTAATTGAAGACTCCTTCGATTTTATAAGCTGTGATCATCAGTGAGTGGAAACAAGTTAGAAACGTCTGCGTCTCACAGAGCAGTGTGTAGAGGTCTCTGTCTTTGCTTGGCACAGTGATGACGACTGTGTCCAGACGTTTCTCTGTCCACTTCTGCAGACATTTCATCCGGGCCTGATCCACTTCTTCTGTAGCCTCCAACTGATTCATACAACTCCCCATTTCACCAGCCCTGGGAAAAACAACAAAGTGTAAAGAGTGAATAAAGCTTCCAAAACACAAGGACGCACAGAGACCATCATATGTGTGGTGTGTTAGAGGACGAGATAACAAAAGCCCAAACAGTGTTCAAATCTATAAGATTCAATATATAGATATTCTTAACTAACTTCTGAGTTAGAAAATACACATCTATATATTTCAGGACAAATAATCAAAAATACCTCAACTGTGAGGTAGAGGAATCTTGTGCAATGGCGTATTTGATTTAATTTCATTAATTGGCTTGTTCATAAGAACGGAGTACATTGTTTTTTTCCACGTGTATCTGAGCAGTTCCCTACAGAGATTAAAAGGTTGGCCAGGTCACCAGTTCTTTTTTAATTGTGTTATTAAGCCACGCTGGTAGTTTTGTTGTTTTACAGTTCATACAGCTTGTGGAGAGGGTTGTGTCTGAGTCTGACCACCACAGGCTAGTTTGCATTAGTCATAACTAAAACAGGGATCTAAGTATAAAGCACAGGACAACACAGAACCAAAACAAGAAGGAACTAGTGGTACATGAGAAAACGTGTTTGCAAATGGGCTGAACCATCTGTTTAGGACCTGTTTTCTAAGCTAAGCTTTGTTGGAAACACAATCAGCTTTTGACATGCAACAATGTATAAGTAAGAAAGAAAATCACTCACAGTTGAGCAACCTTGCTGTATTCCTGTCATGTGACACAAGATAAAAAAATACATTTTGTTGTGATTGCTTTCCTCAGTCAATCATATGCCTTGTATTGAAACAACAAACAAACAAACAAGCGGGTCCTTCCAGTCATCCTACTCACTATAATGAAGGCCTGGTCCTGTGTCTCCCCCTTGGCATCAGACAGTGCCTCCAAGGTGTATAGACCATGCTGGATGGATTGCAGGGAGTTATTGAGGTGACGGAGTTTCTCCTCTAGTCCACCCAGGACCCTGCTCTCCTCCTTCGTCACACACTGAAGAGCGGATTGCTCCTCCACCTCGAGGGCCTCCCTGATAGCTCCGTACTGCTGCTTCACCCCTGCCCGAGCTTCACTTAAAACCACCTGGAGGTGGCGGAGAAATGATGCGACACACATAAACAGTGTATATCAATGCCACATAGTATGATTCCTAACATGCTTTTCGTGCTACAGAGAAACAATTCATTAAAAAATCTGAAAGTTTTCATAAGATATAATAACTTCAAATTGAACAAAGCTTGTACATTTTATAGTCATGTTGGGTGATCAGCTGCATGTCCTAACCATGTCCTCAGCTCACATTAAAACTGAAAACATCTCCATACAGCCACAAAAAAAAAGAATATAGAAAACTGTTATTTGTATCTTCTATAATTTGAGGTTTTCTTGTATTGGGAAGTTAAATTATCCTCGTCCTACAGGTGGCATATGACTAGTACAAATGAGTCATTTGATACCCATTTGTGGGTGATCACTTCTGCTTGACAACTAAACTTAAATGTCAATACAATGATATATTCACATATCCCGTTTCCTTGATAGGTTTCTTACGCCAAAGGTCTCTTTCTTCTCAGTGAGTTCTGACACACTGTCCTTCACTTGCTGTTCAGACATCTGCAGTTGTTTGATCTCTTCTTTCAGGTTACCCTGGGGAAAGATGCAAACAAAATCAGGAATTTATGTAGCCAGAATTCATGGCTTTTGGCTACATTTACACCCATCTCTGCTTTTACCAAGTTGCTATGCATTTACGATATATTGCACATGGTGATATAAAATAACAACACTCACCCTGAGCTCTCTCTCTGCCTCCCTGATGCTGATGCAGACGTGGTCACGGTGGGAGCCTATGACAGTACACACCGTGCATACACACACTGCACACTGCCTACAGTAGATGCGGTTCATCTCATGGTGCTCCTGGCATCTCAAGAGAGAAATGTCTTCCATAGGAGAAACCAGGGTGTGACTCTGGAACACCGGGGATTCCATGTGGGGAATCAGGTGCTCTGCACACATGGAGGCCCCACACACCAAACAGGTCTTCACAGCAGACTTACACAAAGCTTTAGGGCAGTAATGGCAGGGCACATGGCGTTTTCTTTTGTTCTCAGGCCTGGCTAAGATGCCAATACGACTTGGGGATCCTGAAGCAGATGCAGCATGTTTTGTGTATATCAGAGGTGGCTTGCTGTCATGGTGTACAGCTTGTCTGGTAGTTGAGACTCCAATTCCTGTAACTTGAGTGTTATCCTTGGGTGCTGTAAGAGGAGGTGCATCGCATATATCTACTTCATTTGAACTGTCAGAGTCATTTAATATGACAACATTTTCTGGTTCATGCTGGGTCTCCTGGATTGAAATGTATTGCGACACATCACTTGCATTTAGTGCATTGCTGTCAGAGTGCTCACTGGAGGACGAGCCATCAACACACTCAGATTGGGTAGATTCTTTGTTACCTCCTTTTCTGGCTGCAGACACAACAATCAAATCATCAGGTTTGTCTGACAAGGAAGAAGTGGGAGTCTCAGTGTCATTGGATGTTTTAGTGGTAGACTCTCTATTTAATCGCTTTGTGTCAGGTTGCTGTGGTACAGGTGTGCTGGCCTTCCTCTTCCCGAGGAGTCGGCTGGTGAGTGAGGGCCTCCTCAACGATGAGTCAAATTTGCTTTGATCGTCATTCTTGGAATTGCCTTAGACATAAAACACAAATCAAAGAAAAAGGTCAGAGGCATTGGTAGACTTCTTTTTTACCAACAATACCTCCAGAGAACAAATGCAATCTGCCTTTTGCTCAGCACAGCTGCATTTTACTTGGCACTTAGAAGTCACATCTTCAGCCATTCAAGCAGTGAATATTCACTTGTTTGGACTTGTGATTTATGAGCTAACATTAGGTAATTATCCATCTCTTATAAAGCAAATCACGCACGCCCTGCTAACTGGCAGGGATGCAACAATTCAACTCTTTCTCTCCCCCACACCAATACCACAACTCAGGATATTTATCAATACAAAGTACCACGTCATGGCATAAGAGGAAGAAGCATTGATGATTTTCAATAAGATGAAAACACGAGAAACATCTTCCTCCACAATCTGGGCTTAAATTTCTGTATGCCATGTATCTGACATGAGAGCAACTGCTTCCAAAACTTTATATCCAAGTGAAATAGGTGCAGTATCAGCACATAACCCTGTCCCGCCTATCAGATCAGTACATCCCTAAAATTAGTATTATTACTCGTTCACTCTTGTAATATAAATATAAATAAAATAGTATTTTGGACTAAATGTAGCTGCTTGCATTGGCAAATATATACAGCCAAGATAGTATAGCTGCAATGGAAACATTGCTAAAGTTACTTATGACACGTTATAAATGTGTTACACCTAAAAGAGAAATGGATTTGTCATTAAAAAGACGGACCTTGGTCTCAAAAATCGATATCAGGTTGTAACTCTGAGCCTTTGCAATACACTCTAAACATACAGAGAACAACACGTGTTATTTTATTTTGAGGCAATTCCCGCTAACATTTAATTACAAGGAGCTAATGTGTCACAATATTTTAATGTGATTTCACCTTCGGTTTCTTCCTTAAATGCAGAGGAAAGTTGCGTTAAGGAAGTCGCTTGTATTATTGTTTCATTAACTTGTCTGACAAGATTATTGTTAGCATGGTCTAGTAGTGTTAGCTAACTTACAGACTAACTAGCCGGGAGTCACCATGATGTTAGCGGTCAGTTTCATTTAACATTATTACATTTCTGACTGAAAGAAGAATACTAGCAAAGTTAGCTAACGCGAACTGCCAGTTACACGTTCACTTAAATACTACTGACATTTAGCGGTAAAGTTAGTGTAACTGTAACGCACCTGCAGTGCTGGGGGGCTGAGCCCGTCGGCTGGGGGAAGTGATCGGCCATATCAGTCCGCTGTCAAACGGCAGAGTCCTGTACACCGTTTTACACCTCCACTCCGGACAGCAGAACGGCCCGTTGGGAGAAACACTCCACAAGTCACCAATACATCGCCGGCAGAAGCTGTGGTTGCACTTGAGCGTGACAGGCTGCAGGGTCAGCTCGTTGCACAGCGGACACCTCAGCGGAGTGTCCAGAGATGCACCCATCTTGGCTGACGTCGCAGATCTGTTTCCGCATCGACAACAAACAGCGGAGGCGGAGTCAAACGTTTGAATCCCGCTTCCCGGACCAGTGCTGCAGCTCTTAAAGAAACAGTCCACGCTTGTACGATCATCCAAATGTAGCTATCCTATGATACAAATAATAAACACAGCCTACATGCATATTAGTGTTTTGGACCTTACATTCCACTAGGGTTTTTTTTTATTTCAGTGGAAATATCAGTAGGCTATTCATTATTTAAATTATAAAAACAGAGAGAAGGGGGGAAAAAACAATTTCTCTCAGGAGATACCCGGGCAAACCCACCAAGTTAAGGCCCATGATGCTGATGAAGCATCCGGACTGCCATCCTCTTCATCACAGAGCAACCAATCAGGAGTCTGGAGAAGCTCTACAACCATTCAAAAGGCCAGTAGAGACCCTGAAAACTCTTTACAAGGTCAACAATTAGAATTTGTTATGATGAATCGATTCATTTATTTGTTGTATAAATTGTTAAAATTAATGTATATCTAAACTTAGTCACTCCATTTTCTTATTGTCCTTCATTAGTACCCACAACATTCTTTTCTCTCGGGTGGTCTCCACATGTGACTTGGATAATGAGGCTATGGCTACTTGTGAGTGAAAGGTTAATCTCTAATAATCTCGTTGTAATTTTTATCTCTCAAACAACTTCATATTATTGCTTGTGTCTGCAGAGTGGAAGAGTGTCATGTGTGAATCATGTGTTCTTCTACGTTTCAGATCATACGATTATATACCAGTCACACACTTAAAAAGTTCTGCTTTTAAAATCTTCCAGACTGTGACCCGTCTTGCACAAGTACACATTGAGATGAAGATCAGTCTGTCTGATTGATTTCGTAAGACATCTTCGCTATGTTTAAAGGGTTTGAAATGCACAACCAATACAATTCTAACTCCCTGAGTAAGAAACTTTAAACACAAAAAATAGCAGAAACCAGCTTCCTTATTGAGGTTTCAATTGAGATGCTGGAATTCCCACTTACATCTATTTAATTTATCTGGAACTGGAAAAAGACAAAAGTCAGATAATTGTCAAAATCCATAAATAACAGAAATATAGATGCAATTGCAACAACCTTTAAATTGCTGCATAGATGGTGTAAACGATCATTAGGCCATTGGAAATCATGACTATCAAAAGTCCATCTGGTCTTTCAAAAATACATTTAGTCAAATCAACAAGAAGCACAACGGTACTGTACAGTGAAAACCTTTATTAAGTGTTCATTTATTCTAAAGGAATCTCTTTAATTGCTGTACGTCAACCCCCTTTTTTCATGTATGCTAATTGTTTGGTATCTATGGATAACTATTTACACAAAAACATATCCACAGGTGAAGCTGGGACAGGCGTTAAATCCATTTTCCTCTACGTCACCTCCTCAGGCACACCTTTTAGATGATTCTCCGTCTCCATCATGATACCCTGTATGTCCCAACAATAGAGAGAGGAGAGGGAAGTCGAAGAGAGAGAGAAACAGAAATAGAGAGCTGGAGACGAAGACAGAGATTAAATACACAACAGGACGATTGTGTGTGAGGCTGGCATGTTGGTTCACTAGCCAAACTACTGCACGCATTCATGCACTCACACCCACTCACACAGACCCCCTCCACACATTCAACCATTCATTCAACCAGCAGCTACTAGTCCTGCAGTCAGTCCTTTGAGAGCCCCGTCACAGTGTTGATACCACAGACTATAAAATGTTCTCAAACTGAGGCTGTGCAAAGTTAGCTAGCAGGGCATTGAATGGATTTAGTTAAAATTCATATAACATCTTTAATATTCACTGTACATCCTTTTTTTTTCTTGATAATATTCTTATAAAACAGTCTTAAATATATTTTCTAGTAAATTAAGGAACAAAGGGGCATAAGAGCAAAATAAAAAAACCAAAAGTTTCATGTCATTGTCAAACCTTACATATGAAACACAATAGATTTACTGTACATCAACCCGATATTATCTGAAAGTGGGCAGACTTTCACAAATAAAACATGACACACATTCTGACGGTGGCACACACAGATAAGTGTTAACATAGTTTCATAATTGTAATTACAGAATTTGTTGGTATATGTATTTTTTTTTCTTCTGTGATGGGTGTGAATGGGAGTGAGCTGGCATGTGTGTGTGTTTTGTTGTCTGTGCTCGTACTGCAGGTGTACATGTTCAGTCCTCTCAGGTAGGTCGCGGCTCGTCCACACTTCTCCTTTAGATAACAGTCTATGCCCCTGCCATGGTCTATGCAATGCTGTGCAAGGGTTAGCTCTGTAGACACACTGGGATCAATGTGTGTTGGGCTCCATCTAAACGCTGGGGGAGAAGCTTGTGGATGATGTTGAGACGATGAGCAGTTTGGATGACTTCAACAATAGGTTACATAGATGGAAAACGCAAGCAGGCTGACTCCACAGTATATTCCACCTCTCCATACACCCGGACTTCCTCCCTCCTTTAAGCGGATGTTGAGGGAATGGTACATTATGGAAACGGACACATGGAAATTCAGAAGCCTGAAAATAAAAAGAACAAGATCTTTGTCCATGCTGAGTGCACTTCAAAGTGCATTTACTGTATTCATGACTGTTACTTCGACTTTACTTTATACATTGGCACCACTGCATCTCACTGGTCCCCAGCCGTTTTGGGTTGTGAGTCCTTTCGACAAAAACTGTGTCTACTTTAGAGCCTCTTGTCGTGTTCATGAGCTGTTTGTAATTCCAATTAAGAGACACTTTCGCCATAAATGTCTAATATTGCTTCATTTAAATGATTATTCAGGACGGAGAGATGTCACTCTCCAATATTTTAAATATTAAAAATTTGTGTTGACAAATTAATTTTTTTTTCTTTCCTTTGTCCTTGACCGTCTCCTTTGAACAGCTGGGTGAGGAACCAGGGGACTAATCAATGGTAAAATGCAACTTCCTCGTGGTTGGATCAGTATTAACAATCAATGATGTGATATTACAATCATTTTAATGTGAATAGTTCATGAATTAAGTTCATTTAGTTCAGAATACATTGATACTGGATTTTGGGATCGTCAGAGGTCTCTAGTATATATCTACTATCAATGTTTTTTATAATGCATTTATGCTTTTTTGTATTTCTACTCTTTAGCTCAGTTTATTCAAAACTGGTTATTTTGTACTTAATTTTTTGCCGATACCATGATGACCTCATAGAATCCTGCACATTATGACCCCAGTCTAAATAAGTAGATTTAGCACCACATCCGTCAGCTACAACAGTAAAATCCTCCTTACACAGACATGATAGCTAATATTATAAAATATAAATCAAACATAGGCCAAGACATGATTTGTATCATACGGTCATTACTGGTGTTGTGGAGATCCTGGAGAATATTTTGAATTGTTTAGGATCTGAAGAATTTTAATTTCAATTAATTTAATTGTTGTACTGAAATTACATTCTATGGCTCTCAAATATTAGTCGGTAGAAAAAGTCAGTATATAATCACATTATGTCTGATAATTTACATAATTAGGCGTCTCTATGTACAAATATTTATAAATATGCAGGTTTTTAAATGGATCAGTATTTGACGTCACTTACTTATAAATTTGGTTAGGCGTTCCCTCCTTCTGAAACACAAACATAGAGAAAAACATGCTTCAACAATAGCTTTCAAGGTCATGCTAATAATAGACTCTCATACGCACACATGGCTAAATGCATGCATCCTTTCACATCAACTAGTTGTATCACGCACAAACACCAGTAGATGGCACCAGGGCTGAGTTCATTGCTGAAAGACTGTTGTGCTGCACTCAATCATGGGAATGGTGCATCATCAGGCTGCAAAATAAGGCTCTTAGTGAGGTAGTGGGGATCCTAGGTCAGGCTTTACCTTAAATAACCTTCTGTATTACACTTTCATCCTTTATTTTTATCTGTGATTTGTCATTGTCTTCATCAAAAGGGTTTGGTATTTGAAAATGAAATTGGCCTGCAATCTTTCAGCAGAGAACATTACCAGCTGTTCATTTCCCTCAGAAGAACGTGACGCCTCACTGAGTAAATATCATTTAGCCCTCTCACACGTTATATTTTCCTTCCTTTTACCATTATCAACCAGCCGGCTTTATGCAAGTCTGTAGGTTATTTCAAGATAATTTTCCTAAATCAATCACAATTTTGGTTTCCATTTGTCAGACAAGTGTGATTCTTTTATGAATTCAGCCCCTAAGAATAAAATAGTATTAAAGGTTTAAAGTATTCCATGCGCTTGCCAACCTGCAAATTGCATTGGAAGCACACTCAGAGCAACACATCCTGTACCACCGATGACTCAACATTGGTGACTCAGATTTATACCCTAAGAGATATTTTAAAATATATGAAAATGCATTACACATTAGTTCAAGAAGCTCTTTAGTTATTCAACCAAACGTAATCAGGCAAAGTTCACATGATGGCAGAATTCTAATCCCAACATGCTCCTGGAGTGCGACTCTGAAGCAAAGCATGAATTTACCAAAGTACATGAATCAGTTTGTCGGATTAGTACACCTGAAGGCCTCACCCTTGCTCTCAGCCAGAAGCTCCTCTGTCATGAGTCCATCCTGACGATTCCCCAGGACGAAGGCCAGGAAGGAGAGGATGAGAGCATCCAGGATGCCCATGATGGCCAAGATATAGGCCCAGCGCATGGAGCAGGCCCCCAGGCTGTATTTGTCTGTCTGCTCTCCGCACATTCGCCGGACCTCATCGCTGTCCCAGCCATCAGGGTAGATCATACAACCCAGGACCAGACAGACACCTGGTGGCAGACGCAGACGTGGGCAGAATGAGTATGAGGGGCAAAGTAAAGGACAAACATGAAGCAATGACAGGAGAAATAAGAGGATAGTGGAGGGAAAGGAGTCAAGAAAGGACTTTGGGGGGACGGTGCATTGTAATAAATGAGGTCAGAGAAAATGGCATTTTGTGAGGAAACAAGATAAAGAAGAATAATCATTTCAAGTACTTTCTTCTTTCTATTTGCAGATCCATGGAGTCAAATCTAAATTTCAAATCTCATTTCCTACCATGGTAAAATACTCCAATGATGAACCTTTAATTTATTTTTGTATGTTTTGTAATGTGTAATAGTGTATTGTGTTATGTTGCTCTGTTTCTGTATGTGAAATTAGCCATTAAATGTCGAGATCATGTGTACACAAGGTTTGCAGAAAAGTTTTGAGGCACACAGAGTAGCAGTTGGAGTTTTATACTGTCATAAGATTTCATCCAAAACCGACCAGGATCTCCTCCCTGTCACATCCCTCACTGACCTTCTTCCTTCTCCCTGATTTCTGTCCCTGTTCGATATTTTAAGCAGTTGTAACATTAGAATTGAAGTTGCAGCTTCTCATTCTTCAGATTTTGCCCAGAAGATAAAAGCTTTCTTATTTAGCTCTCTCATCTCCATCACCTCTCTGAGGTGATGCTGCAGCAGTTTAAAAATAAGATACCACGCACAGGCTTGCAGCCTTTTTTCCCCCTTTGGAATTTACCCGACTGCTCCTTCCTTTCAGTTTTTTGCCCAAAGGCTAAAATCTCTCTCATCTTTGAATTGGACGAGCCTTTCTTCTGAGGCAATGCTGCAGCAGGAGAGCAGAAGACCTGGAAAAAGAAGCTGACTGCACAGTTATCCAGAGTGTATTGCACTTTCATAAGAAAACATACTCCCTACCTCTTTATCCCCGAAACACTAGCTTACAGTGTGTCCTCCCGCATTTCTGTTTGTTTTGGTTTCAGGATTTATGTATGAATGAGGTTTGTTAAGCTTTTGAACATCACCGTAGCTGTAACTTATCATCTGTTCTCTTTACATATGCATAAATAAGCAGCCCCCCCCTCCCACACACCACACACACACACATACACACACACACTGCACTTTGTTGCAGTGATGCTGCAGTCCTTACTAGTCCTGAAAGACAACAGGGGGAGTTGAGAGATTCTTCAGTCAGAGAAAGTAAGAGGGGAATTACAGAGCAATATATGCTGCAGTCAAACTGCATACCTAACTGAGCAGAGCATCCCCCAGAATCCTCCTCTACCTTCCCCCATGGCTGTAACTGTCAGAATGAATTCATATGCACCCAGCGATTCAGGGAGCACAGACTCAGGTTCTTGGTCTGTTTCAAGTGGGAAGCCAGCAGCACTGCAAACTCACCAAAACACAAGCAGTTGCCATTTTCAGCAGAGAATATATTCTCATGCAGGTAACGAAACAACAAGGAAACTAGGAACTTTTGCAATGAAGTGCTGTTTTAAGAGTATAACAATGAATTGCTGCCTATGGCTGCCTCTGTGCACGTGAACGACAGGCTCGTTCATTAATGTCAACGTGACAGTGACGGGCCACAATTGGACCAATGTCATCAGTCGATTGAAACACTGTGTACAGAAACGAATTCATCACCGAGGCTCTGATGAAGCTGTCGTTTTGAATGAAGAGGTACAGAGTGTAAGTTGTTGTGCAATTCCACATGAAACCAAGCGTCTACGATGTGTGGGCAAAGCTGCCAGTTCAGTAAGCTGACAAATCTGCAATGTCCCTGTCAGGGATACACAGTGACGAAGTCTGTCACGGCAGAGGATGCACAGCAGAACCGCCTTGACCAAAGAGGTGCACAAATGTTGTTGACCCAAATCATGATGGGGACTGTATCTGTCTCCAGTGCAGTTCTTATATTCCCCCAGCATCTATTGACAACCTCCGCTGCACAAAGGAGACTTTGGTGCAGTCAATGCAGCAGAAAGAGTAGTTGAGTAAACTGGCTTGTTGAGTTCTTTGGACAAACATTACAAACCTTGAGGTTTGTACTCTATAACATGATGAAAGCACCACTTTCTGCTCTTATGAAAGGAGATGTCCTCCCTGAGATGTGCTAGCTGTTATCAGTACGTTATCTGATGACCTATCCGGAAGCTGTCCTTATGATGTCCTTTGTGTATTTGGGAAAGGAAATAGTGTTACATGTGTGAATGATATGTTGCTAACAATTGCGTCCCTCCTCGCTGCATGAATGCTGTGCACATCACAGGTGCTTATGTAACATCCTTCACCTAACAGAGCGAGTGTCATGGAAGACCAACTAGCATCTCCTGTTCTGTGACTCCATGCATGGTGCTCTGTCTTCTCCCTCGTGATGCATTTACTACAACGGTAACAAAAGCTTTACCAGATCCTCATGGGTGTCTGCAGCATTGCCGTTGGCTTGATTCAGCACCGTCATGAATTTTTCATGGCTCAGGAGAGCGGAGAGACGAAGGGAAGAGAGGAATAAAAGAGGTGTACGCCGACAAATGCTGATAGCATCAGGGGAGGAAGACCAAAGTAGAACAAGACATACAAGAGCGGTAAGATAATGGTGACAGTCACTACTGGAGCTATCAACTGCAAAGTGTGCCTCTGCGGATGATGAGGGATGTTCAGGGCCAGGCTTATACCAACAGAGGGTGCCACATATGCCACTCCTGTGGAGAAGCACATGTTCCCTTCATGAAGTGCAACACATAGCCTGGAGTCAACTAATACACATCCAAACAACACGACCCAGCAGGCTCATCCAGCACAACCCTGCATCCCCTTACATAACGAGGAGCTCAGAACTCACAGAGGAAGAAAAGAAACTGGATGACTAACACAGTGAATACCCAATTACAATATTACAAGAAAGGAAGAAGGGTTCATTTAAGGGTTTTGGAAACAAGAAGAGGCACCTGTCAAGATCATTTCGTGTGCAAAGCGGAATTCATTTGCATTTCTGTGCACACTCGTCGTCTGTTGCTTGTTATAAATGATTGGAAATCAGGTAATGAAGGAATGAACCTTGAATTTGGTTGCAAATGTTTGTCTTCCGTAACTATTTGAAAGAGTGTCTTATTATCTGCAGACAATCTGCCGGCCTCACCCGCTCTAACTGCATCGGAGCAGAGCTTCACGCTGCAGTATTAAATGGCGTGCTCCCAATCCTCAACGCAGAAACAGCAGCACACCTGGAGTAATGCAGCTGTCAGTAGGAGCGGAGACGAGATATCAACTGACGACTTTATCCTCATCTGTCGGCTCTGCCCTTCTCTCCATCTTTTTTCCCTGATCTCCAGGGAGCATGATGAGAGCAGTCGACGGGCACAGAGAAAGAAGAAACAGATTACAAGGCAGAGAGAAAGAGAGAGAGAGACAGAGGCGAGAGGTGGTGAGAGACAGAGCTCATGTTGGGCGACATGCCTGGGCCCCGTGTGCAGCCGCCAGCAAGCACCAAGCGCCACGCTGACGTCAGGATACCA
>CAAKHC010007035.1:28421-43527 GCA_901007825.1 Macroramphosus scolopax
AGCGCCACGCTGACGTCAGGAGCGCTGGATACCACATGCAGAGTCTATTCTCAGCTTTTACACATTTCTGTCTTCTACTCAAACACACACACACACACACAAACGCACACAAACCTCTCTGCTCCTCATTATGGGAACCCTGGGATCATGCAAGTTTAAAACGGGACTGCGAAATTCTTCTTGGCTGTCAGCAGCTTACGTAAGAGACAGTATAGAGCAGATTATGTTCAAACAGCGCTACAGAAAAGTCTGAGGGCAGACAGGCAGATGGTACAGTGCCGTCTGATGGCAGTACACTTGTCAGAAGCACGTTGGCTCATTTTCCCAAAGAGACGGCCAAATCCCATTGACACTTGTGATCTCTGTGCGTCACTTGCAAGTAGCGTTTGTGACGGGAGGTGCAGATTGATTGGATGTAGCACGACTCGGTCAGGCTGTTGCTTTGCAGAAGAAAACTATAAAACTATAATGTATTCAGAGTTCATTTGTTTTGACATTACCAATATCGTTGTATGTCTGTTTGCAGAGCTCCAGCAGGGCACCGGTCGAACCGGGAGATGTTGTGTATTCCCTGCTCTTTTCATCACGTACACATATCTAAACCGCCATGAAAAGGAATCCTCATTTTTCAACTCCCGTTTTACTTCGGCGCTTTGTGGATCCCATTTTCTCCGGCGTTCCGGTGTAAAAGGCTGTGACAAACTGAATTATACATTCACACATCCTCAACGGTTCCATCTCGTGCCCGCGTATGAATCCGTCTCCTACACGGACACACATGCACATACGGTTTATTCTGGTGAAAATGGTGCTCGTTGTGTCGAATTGACATAGTGGATTAAGCGCTGAATAGCATGTGTCACATCTAGCTGTGACACCTTTTGGTGCTCATGAATACAAACAAACCTGTGCTGACAGCCGCTCTGGTAAATGAGCCTCTGGCTGGCAAAGTGGCATTTGTGGTGAAAACAGATCATAAAACGCACAGTCAGCACATTAATTTGGGGAAAAGCTTCGGAGGGTTTGATACCTATATGGATGAGTTTGCTTTAATGTAGCACTCGTGCAGGTGAGCTGATTGGGAGTGAGACTCCTGCAGGTTGCTGGATGACTCATGTTGCTGTGACTGGAGACGAGCAGCCCGACGATGAAGACCACATCGTGGGAGGTTTGTGGGTGTGCAAAAATGGCCACGCAAATCGATTTTTGGCATATTTTAATGTCAAGACAAACTGTGTGTATTTTAGATTTACATCCGTATAGTTTCTCATAACTTCATTTGGCCCTGATTCAGTTACGATTTTAATAATTTGACGACACGTAATAATTTCTAATCAATATAATGTGCAATTACTTTAACACCTTTTTTAAAATGGACCGTTCTCTTTGGGACGATATGGACCTCCAATCTTCACGCTTTATGTGACACACTGTTGTGTTGTCTGCAGTTCACTGGGATTGTCTCCCGCAATCCGAAAGGATTTCAGTATATAATTAAAGCAAGTGAAAATCTGACTTCTTTGATCTGGCTCTGCCGCCGAGGGAGCCTGTTATTACGGTTTGATCCTCGCTTCAACATGCTTCATTCTCTCTCCTCTTCTCCCATTTGCATTCTGCAGCACTATTCTGGATTCAAACACATCTCCAGGTCCAGATTACACTTTTTACACTCCTCAGAAGTTGCAGACAGAAATCTATGTAGGTTTATAATCCTGGAAGGTCTGGACTGTCATAATCCAACCTCATAATAATCTCATAAGTCAATATGAAGAAAATAGAATAGTGCAGTGAAATGATTGGGATGTAGAATTAGACTGATTAATCCAATCGTTCCCATGGCTGGTCCAGGCAGCATCAGCCGCCTCTTCTCACTGGACAATTAAAACTTCAATCTGGCTCCAAATGTGACTGAGTGAGTCGCCAGAAAAAATGGCTTAAATCTGTGACAATGATATGCTGTAATTGCATCCAGATGAACGGGGCAGTTAAGAGTGTGTGATCTTTCAAGTGGGGCTAAGTTGAGTACGAAAATGTGTCAGCGATGGAACTTTGACTGTTTATGTGTCCTCAAGTGAAGATAAATTATATAGAAGTTAGAGTTCTGTTTCCCCACGAAGCACAGACGGGAGGTGTTTTGTGAGAGCTCGCTGTACACACATTTATTGACTAAAAGGGGTGGAGGGGGAACTTTTGAAACAAACTATCTCCCCTACAAGATGAGGAGCAGGCCTCCTGAGATGAGCTGTCTGCAGTCCAAATCTATTTCTACTACGGTTGCTTGAGGGGGGGCAGCCAGCTTCCAGGCATCCTCTGTATCACCCTGTGTCAACATCTTCGGCTATTTTCTGGCACAACAACCTTATAATGCCCACAGCTCACCTATCAGTTCAAATCAAAGGATTAGAAGCATCAAGACAGGGCTGATTTCATCAGCTCATCTCAGGTCTGTGCCAGGACAAGACTTACAAAATATCCTGCGGATAATCTTTCCACAACAGCGTGTTGAATATCATAGTGCACCTTTGGGCGGCACAACGCACTTTGACTTTGACAACAGGGAATCAAACTTGGCTAGAAAGAGCTGCAGAGCGAGTCAGATGCATGAAATCCTTCAGGCTGACAAAGAGACATTTCTACCTGACGAAAAGAAACACGGAATAATTAATGTCTCATCACCAGCCACACGCTAACACTCATAATCCTTCAATAAGCTGGTCCGTCATTTAAACAAGGAATTGATTAAATAATCTATCATTAATGAAGTTAATTAATCAATGTTTCAATCAACGATATGTGAGAAAGTCCTTCATTGACGATGCTCTGTACAACCTCACCTAAGTTACAATCATTGCCTTGTCATCATAATGTGTTTCTAATTACCAAACATTGATTGACGTTGGTATTAAAAAGGGATGTGCAGGTCTCCAGGTGAAGCAGGAGAAACAGTAGGAGGGACACAATGTGCCCAGGAAGGATCTGGTGACTACATGCAGGTGATTGACAGAAGTGGCTAATAGATTTAACATTTCATGTTGAATGAAATGGGGGATGCAGACGTGGGTGGAAGGAGGGGGAGGGGAGAGGGGGGGGGGGGCACAGCATCAACCGCAGTGAGAAAAGCAGGAGGGAGTCAGGATGGGGTGGAGGGATTATGTAACAGGTCCAAATATGGTCTGTACCTCCAGAGAGGATACATACTGGCAAGGGCAACGAGCATCATAAGAGACCTTTGAATTCTGTGTGAAAATACTGACAGGACAAGCAGTTCAGGGCCAGCAGAGGCAGGACTGTGCTCTCTCAGTCAACAACGTGATAGTATTGATAGTATTCACCCAGGACAGACTGACACAACAAGGGTTTTCATCCACGATGCACCACCAGAGAAAGAAATGGATTGGATTGAGTTGCCTCTGCAAGAGTAGATGAATAATACAAGTAAAAGTAGCGCTGTCATTTTGTTGCTAATATAAGTATCAAGGGTCAAAGTACCTATTATGCAGATGTCATGAGCAATATGTAAGCAGTGTTTTAGCTGTGCATTTAGTCTGTGCAAGCAGTTTCACAGCGTCGTGGTGAAGCCGTCCATCCGGTGTGTGTCCAACACAACGCAGGTAGCACATGCACCAAAAATAAATTAAAAAGCCTTCGGAGAAGATCCAAAGACCTCACATGTGTTTGTGTGACGGGCGGGGAAAGGGCACACCGTAGCTCATCCCCTCGAGACCCTGTCAAGATTCACCTCAGAATCCCTGCTGCCTGGAGAAGAGACGTCACCGCTGCCCTTCTCTGTTCGTGCAAATTAAATCTCCATATATGAGACGTGAAGGGTGATGTTCACGCAGCATCACACATGAGCGTGTGAGCTCCTGCCATCGCCGTCACTACAGAGGGAAAAAGTTTTTCATGGGTCACAGTGTCCTTGCAACTCTTCTCGCTCTCTGTGGGATGAATCGAGTATCCCCTGCCCGAA
Source organism: Macroramphosus scolopax (assembly GCA_901007825.1). NCBI lineage: Eukaryota > Metazoa > Chordata > Actinopteri > Syngnathiformes > Centriscidae > Macroramphosus > Macroramphosus scolopax. The sequence continues at coordinate 32,392 of CAAKHC010007035.1, forward strand.
GCCCCGGTCTGAGCCAGGCCACTTCTGAGATCACGGGGATTAACTCTGGCAAATCTATACTCCTCAGCCCGGAGCGCTCCGCGGACATGAAACACAGGGGAGCCACGAGGATGACTTGGCTTGCATTTCAAGTTTCTACTCCACTTTGCTCTGAAACCTCCCAAGGAGTGGGCTACTCAATCACTATTAATCTGTTTGGTGTGGATTGATCTAAAAACATCATCCGTCAGGAGAAATGTAGGCATGGGAGAAGTCTTTCGAACAGAAAATAATCATTAAACCAATTCAAATGGATCACAGTACAACCTGGTACGTTCCTCCATCCATCCTCTCCTCCTCCTGTCCACCATCAGCAGGGCTGTGAGACGCATGCAGGATGTCCACTGCCTCTGGCCTGCTAATTATTTGCTTCAACTGGCTTGTATAATGTAATGTTTGTTAATTCCAAACACACAGGGGAGGAAGGGTGCTGCTGCAGAGGTGCTGTGAAAGCAGATGACCTGTTTGGACCATGGAAACCAGTAAGAAAGCAAAGTAAGTTGTATATGATTGTACGAGACTATAAAAGACGGCGTGTTCAAAGATGATAAAACGTGCTACGGAGAGACGTGAACTCACTAAAAGAAAAAGAATCTCAGATGAACGTGAGCAATTCCGCAAGGGACTCTTATTTCGATTGTTTAAAACGCATTAGACATCGGTAAGTGAATAAGAGACCCTATTTTATTCTTTTATAGCCACACAAAGGGACGTGCATTGGTTGTTAGCACTTATGCGCCTCACTTTAGTAGCAGCCGACAGCACTCTCTTATGTTATGTCACTATCTGCATTACATAAATCTGCCCCAGTGGGTATCTGCTTGTATAGACACATTACTCCCTGCTCTGTGTGCAGCAGCACGGCTGACTGGATGCATCAAACTGTTTGTAACGTGATGATCACTGGCAGGCCCCAAACTGTCGGAGACTGCTGGAAAATAGCAAAAAATGGTCCAAGGTAACACCGGCCTTCTGTCACGGGCTGCGGTTTGGATGCACCAGTTTGGACAATTTTTAAAAAAAGGACAGATTATGCATTGAAGATATTGTTATTAGACTGGATAGACCACAGTTCAGTGGAGGATGAAAGCAATTTTGGACCAAGCTAATAAGCACTTCATCAAGTTTGCATTTCCTGTGCATATAATTAGAAATATAGTTAATTGATATGCTAATCTTTTGCTATTCCATGATATTATTTGGCCCTGGATGCAAGAGAAGCAAAAAGTTATTATCATGCTGAGAAATGTGCACACACACACTGGTCCAATCCAACTGTAGTGGAGAGTGCAGCTCTGCTGATAGCTGCTCTCATGTCGAGTTCAGCCGCCTTCCACTTCTGCCATAAAACCAGGATTTAATGCGACCCCATTAATAAAACTAATGGACCACTGGAGTCAGAGCCATCTGGAGGGAAACACACTCCAACATGAAGACGGAGAGACACAGGTGACCTAAAGCAACTATATTATCTGATTAGTTTTCCATCTTCCTTCTACTTCCATTTCATGCTGCTCTCTCATGTTACCTCCAAGTTCTCCTCTCTCCCCTGTCATTAGTGTGTGAATGGGAGTGGTAATGGGTGAATAAGTGGTGATGCTGTAAAGTGCTTTGAGTTCTCAGAAGGTGGAAAATCACTGTATAAATGCAGTTATTTCACCATTCCCCTTGTCTTCATGCTGCCCTCGCTCACCCTGCGGGTTTAGGGTTTTGAAGTGCTGATGGTGTTTCATCTTTATGCATCTTCATCTAAGCTGTTGTATCTTAAAGCCTCTATCAGCTGTTCACACAAACAATCACATGTGCAATAAAACCATCACCAGAGAATTGCACTTTTTTTTAATCGCATGCACAGAGTATGACATCACTAACGTCTTTGTATGAAGCACACCAAGCTCTTCACCAACACACTTTACAAACAGCACGTGAGCATTCTGATGTTATAGCAACATGAAGATGCAGAGCAGCATCAGCCATCAGTTCTACACGATGTAATTACGTGACGCTGGTACATTTAATTCTGTCAAGTCAGCAGAGAGAACTGCAGTATTTGTTATTTAAAGGGAAAAGACTGCTGTTGACACTTGAACAAACAGGTAGGGAACAGAAGGACGGCTGCCGGGCCTCACTTGATGTATATCCTCAAGCTTGCTGTCTCACTATGCAAACTAACAATAGTCCTGTTATGACGCGGTTGCTATTGGCCAGCAGTAAACCGACTGAGTGACAAGCGTCATGTAAGGATCTTTCCTCCGTCTTTTTCTCTTGTTAATCATCATCACGTCACTCAGGTTTCCAGTTTAGTCATTCATGTTACGTAGTGCAAGAACAAGCTTTCGGGTCACGGCATGGGAATATATGAATTAATATTCTCCCTATTACAAGCCAGTGTACCATCAAAACTATTTTCAAATTGTTATTATAAGGTAAAAGGGTTGTTGAGGGTTGTGCCGATTCCAAATACGTATCCTTCAAGCAGACATTGAAATAAAAGCTGTTCTTAAATACAATCCTGTCATTTAATCTGTCAACTATTGAATTCTAAAGCAAATCTCTAATTTATTAAATCCCCACATTCAAGTCACTAACAGAGGTACAACCTTTGTAAACTGTATCTTTGGAAATAGTCCACCCTCTGTCTGCACATTTGTTCTGATGACTTCACAAAGCTTATTCACAGGTCTGACTCACTTCTGCTTTTTCAGAAGAAACAATCCTATCGAATATGGAAAAGGCCTGCTGAGGCTGTAGGACGGCTTTATAACTGTAAGGTAATTATCATTGACCTCACAGTCCTCTTAGTTAATTGGCGTAGCGACCCCTGAAGGACTGCCATAACGGACAGGGGAGGAAAGAGTGAGACGTGAGCAGCACAGACTGTACTCACTGAAAGAAGGTTGTGTACAGAAAAGAGAGGGAATGTGGAGGAGAAAAGGGTATTAAAGGAGTGTAACGGGAGATTCTGTAAGGTCCAAATGAGCGAGTTGAGCTGCACAGAAGGGTGGAAATGTGTGAAAGTAAAGGAAGAGATAAGGTAAAATGGCTTGTGCTGAATAAATCCTGCTGTGTGCAGCTGAGCGGAGAAAAACACGCACTTACATCTGCATGCCAACGGACTCGAGCAGATACGCAGACGGAAATAGCTCCAGTGAGGAAAGTAAAAGAAGAGTACTAGTCCATCAAGGGCAAGATGGACGCAGAGGCACTCAACTTCATTTGGCTCCGGTAGACATTCTGAGAGCTGGAATGTTTCCTGTTGGTTTGCTTTCTCATCAAACATTCAGCAATTTTACCTGCGCTTAGCAGGAAAATCCATTCCTGAAGATGGCAGGCTGTGTGTGTGTGTGTGTGTGTGTGTGTGTGTGTGTGTGTGTGTGTGTGTGTGTGTGTGTGTGTGTGTGTGTGTGTGTGTGTGTGTGTGTGTGTGTGTGTGTGTGCTCCCGCTGAATTTTTCATTGGAGAATAGCTCTGTGAACCGGTGTGCGTTCGTCCACAACCGTCTGACCTCAGCCATGGACGTTTCCTGAATGCTGCTGCAAAGACTGTCACATGTTATATATCACTTAAATCAGCCGCACTTGGCCAACACCTACCGTATGACCTTGATGATAGTTATGCATCTAAATCAGCTTCTTAATCAATGAGGCAAGGTAATGCTGCACCCAAATCACATTTACAAACAAACATTATATGTGGCGATGCCTTATGGAAAAAAGAACCAGGAGCAGTGGGCAGAGTGCAGCACTGTGAATACCGACTGTCACTCGTGTCCTTGAATCAGACATGGGTGACAACAAGCTTTTCTAATTTTAGGTTGCATTATTAACATGAGACGTGTGTTGACGAAGCTTTAAGAGAAGGAAAATAGTTGATAGAGGAGACTTTAAAGAAAAAATGTATATGCCATATATCCCAACAATATTAAAGGCCTCCTATGTAAAACTTAGTTGACAGTCTGAGGTCCATCACAGGTGCCAGTGGGCCACATGTCTTCCACAGGTCTAGTAAGTGAATGCAGCTAAGAATAATAAAGTTTGACAGTGCTAAGCAGTCCTGCTTGCTCATTAAGAATCCCCGTAGCAGCTTGCTGTGATCAGGGTCTCTCCTCTTGGCTTTCTCTTTTATCTTTCAGCTGCAGAAGCACAACGCCCAGTGGTCTCCTCATTAGACAGGCTTATTGCATTAATTTAGCCCCACATTACACACCGTGTGAGCTGGACTTGTTCCATGTTATCCCCCCTCATTTTTGTTTGTTACAAACTGGGGGCCGGCTGCTTTGAACACTGGTACAGCTGAGCAGGACTGTGATGTCCTGATGATGGAGGCTTCCGCTCACACTGGATGACATTAGCACACAGATGAAGGGACAAACTGCTGCCAGCAGCAGAACCTCTAACACATTAAAGCGCCCTCATCAACCCCCCCATCAAACACTCACCTGTTGGGTGATCACACGAAAGAAAAGAGGAATCGTTTTATTTCCTGATTATGTAAAGCCTTGCAATCGGTCCCAGCATCACTGATCGGACCTTTAAATATTCAATACATTCAATAACAAGAAATATAGTTTTCTTGCCGTTTGTTTTCACATCATGGGGTTGATCGGCTATGCAGGTACTGGCCACATGGTTTAGGTTAGTGGTTCGATCCCCGGCTCCTCCTGAGACAGTGTCAAAGTGGCCTTTAGCAAGACATGGAACCCCTGATGGTTGATGCCTTCACATGAGTGTGAATGTGTTATCAGCTTGGCATTTGTAGTTTGGTGAATGAGGCAATATTGTAAACCGCTTTGAAAACCGTTAAGATAGAAAGGTGCGTTATAAACAATGCACCATTTAGAATTGATTTACAAAATATTAGTCTTGTTATTCATAAGACGTTTGGCAGGTTATTTTCACATGTTCTTCTAAGAAGTCAAGTGAATTCTCTGGGAAAGAGGCGATAAGCATATTAGAATTATATTGATGGTTATGTATATTCTTGAGGGTCCGATCAGTGGTGCTGAAAGACATCTGAACGTGACAAAAACATCTTTAGATGTGAGGGTCCTTCTTAATCAAAATCCCTCCCCCACTTATTGAGAGTGGGGGTCCAGACCAGGGAAACATGCTGAGAACCCATGACAACCCAAAAAGGCTTCAGCCATGCCTGCCACTGCCTCTGCATCGTTTCAGAACCATGGACAGCCCTCTGTGTCCAGCAGGGTTGGCTCCTGGACACTGTCTGCTTATCCTCCCATTGGCAGCTCACACCGACAATTCATTTAACTAATCAACAGATCAATGAGATCCCAACCGGTCCCAATGATTGGGAGTTTCAGACATCACAAAATGATTATGTAAAGGACCCCAAGCAGCCACAGACTCATTTCAGATCTTGGCACTTGTACCTCAGATGCTATTTCTAATTTGGAGAATGCACTGATGTCTGAGCTGTATTTGCTATAGCTTCATTGTACGCATTCTATCTAATATATTTGAATATATTTTGGGGATGAGGTATCTAGCCTTGCACACAGTGAGACAACAAGCCCTTACCTGATAACGCCTGCATCCAGCCACAGATCTTATACACGGTGGAGGTGCTGAGGAGGAAGAAGAGGCTGAAGCAGCCGATGCAGCTCACAACCAGCATCATGGACATGCCGATGAAGAAGGAGGCGGCCTTGAACGCGGTGGAGGGGATAGCGGCGAACTCGGTGAAGCTACCCTGGCAGGCCAACTCTCTGGAGATCCCGTCTCCGACGCAAAAGTGAAAAAGGCCGAAATAGCCGGCCTGCGGCGTATCCATCCCATCTCCAATCCAATAGGGCTGCGAGAAGATGGTCACGTTAACGATGCCGAACAGGATAGTGAAGATGGCCCATAGGAGTCCGATGACACGGGAGTTTCGGACGTAATTGGTCTGGTACAGTTTCGCGGCTTCTGCAGATGGTAGCATTGATGCGGCGGCTCCGGGTATCATTTTATGCAATACCGAAGACGAAATAGATGTTGCGATCTAGCCGAGCACAACACGATGACTAAACATTCAGCACTAAATGTTCCGTTTTTCCTCCTTTTTTTTTTTTTTTACAGAATCACCCCGAAAACAGCGCGAAAAAAACCCCGTCGATCTATGCCTGTGCAGCTGCAACACATCTGTCGGACGCGATCAACTCATGACGTCGCATCCTGAAAGCCAGCCGGTGAACCAAGTGAGGAGCTGAATCGGAGGATTTGAACCCTTGAATGTGCCCGATACCTCGGAGTGCTCGGCGATTACAGCAGAACAAACAGGCTCCCTCCCACTTGCTCCGTGTGGCCGTCAGACGTGCACATCGCCGCCGCACCGTGTCGCGCTCCGATGCCCTTGGATATCCTCGAAACGGAAACACGGTATTATTCGCACAGCGTGTGCAGATGGAAACAGCCTGTAACAAACAGGTTGTGTTTCTATCCAGGTCGCGTGTAAAACGACGTTACAGGCCTGTACTAATGCAGCCGAGCACGAAAAGCGTTCAGATCGGATGACAGCGCCCCTCAGGACTGTTTAACGAGGTTTTATCATCCGGTTTGGGACAGCACCGCCGGTCAGCCGGTGATGTGTGGCTGCAGAGGGATGCAGAGGGATGCTGAGGGATGCTGAGGGATGGGCACAGACGTGCTCTGTGTAAACACACTCCCTGACCAACACGCAGTGGCGCCCCCAGAAATCCTTCGGGCCAGTGGGGCCCCCTGAAAACCTGGGGGTGGCACACCAAAACCAAAAGCCACAATCCAATTTAAAGGATTCCATTTTGCTGTTGTAGAATGTAGACTTCTGGAAAATAATATTAATATTATAATTAAGGAATTGACACTGATATACTTGTTCCTTGACGTCATAAAGTGACGACACGTGGTGGCGCTTTCTCACTCCGCTGTGTGTGTTACCGCTGCTCAACCCTTTAGCATCTACGTGACAGTCGGGGGCTTTCAAATAACACTTAAATCCATTCGCATCAACATAATGCAGACTCAGTGTTTGACATCGATATAAATAAAGAAGCTGTTGGCTAAAGAGGCGGATTTGGTTGCTGAATGGCTCAAACAAATACCAGATTTCACAATGGGAGACGGCTGATTCATTTGTTTGATGGCCTGGGATGAGAACAGCTTCAATAATCTGATGTTCATATACTAATACTGGTACGATACAATAATATTGGTCAGCATTTTGAGTTCCATAATAATACTGTTTAATGTGTTATCTCATATCTACATATACTGAGAGTATTATTTCTGTCTAAAATAAATGGGATTGACAAAATATTGTTGTAGGTGTGTATATACAGTATTTGTATATATATATAAATTCTACAACATTTTCACTAAAAGAAAACCAACAACACTTTGAAGATGATCATAAATACACTGCGTTCAGTTAAGAGTCACGATCATTTTTGGTTGTGATAGCTGGTGTGATCGTATTTGTTTCTTTGTGTCATGCACCTACATGAATCCATAAACATGAGGAAGGAAATAAAATCTGCCAAAAAAGGCTTCCTGACTAGAAATGTGATCAAATCCCATACAAGCAAAATAGATTAGCAGAGATTAAGGACATAGGGAAACAATGTGTCTTACATTGATCATATAATATAATCAATCAATATAATTTGATAGCAAACTGACTGTTATTTTTGGTATCACCTAAATCAAGGCACCACCTTATCAATAGATCTATACCTTTGTATAGCCAATGATGGGGCTCCTCAGTGTAACTGTGCACTTGGATATATCTGGTAAACTGAGAATGTGGTCTGAAGAATGACACATCGGTGTTCGACCAATTCATGATGCTGCAGCATTACATTTAAATCATCATAGGGACTCTTTCATGCGTCAGACGCAGATGTCCCTTGATTACTAATCTGCATAATGTCAGTTGCCAATGGATTAGCTTTTGAAGGATTTACTGGGACTGATGATTTTTCAAAGCAGAGATGGATTGGAGTCTGTTCATCAGAAAATCAGTCTCTAATATTTGTTAGACAGATTATTTCAAAGAAGTCAAATTTGGCTTAGTACCTGATATTCAACATCTCGGAAACCATATATCAGATTTATAGAACAATCTATACACTACAATACATTTAGTTTGTACTAATGCACAGCTGCTCATCTCTGCATCGTAGAAACCTAAACTGAAGAGGATCGTCAGTCATACGACGAAGATATATGAGTTTGATCAACAAATAAATGATGCTTCCTGTGTGTTTCCTTTTGCAAACAATTCAGAGCTCTTAACTTTATTCACTTGTTCTTTACCAAAGCCCTGCTTCAGAGGGCTCTATGATAAAAATTATACATTACTACTATGGCCTCATTTACATGCAGTGTGATGTTTAAACACCTATGATATAATATGATTAAATTCAACATCATCAACTGACCTTATAAGTGTTGGTAGAGCTGAATCAGCAGCTCTCCAGCACACAGCCAAACTGAAGTGTCATAAAGAAGTATTGAACATTTAAAATATTTGTAATATGCGTATAATATATACAGTAGTATTGCTTATCCATTGTAGTGGTTGAATGTGCCAATACAAAAATACATTGAAATAAATCCTGTGAATATATAGTTAATAGATGCATTTACTAGTCTTCGATTCTTCAAATGAGCATTTAAATTATTCATCAATAAACTCAAGTGAAAATTAACAATGAATTAAGAAATTAATGAAATTTATGATAATAACAAATAAATTGTATTTCTGTTCCACCAATGGAGCAGCAACAGAATCTATATTTTAATGTTTGCTAGAGTTTATATACAATAATAGTTCATGCATGAATCCAAATATATTAATCATAATTGGCATACAATAATGATAAGCTTATTACTAGTATATTTCTCATATGAATCTGACTACAACCTTGTTTGCAAGCTACTTTATTCTTCCTAGAACATGCTGATTGATTTATTGATTGATTTGGCTTTAAATAAGATGCAGATGTAATCTTCATCCATCTATTTACTATGCTGCTAATCCTTTTTTAGAGGTTCCCACGGGTTTAGAGCCGGTCCCAGCTGATATGCGGCAAGAAGCCAGCCAGCCCCCTGAGCAGGAGGCCAGTCCATCACACAGACAGAAAACCATTTGCTTTCACACTGAAATGACTCTAATTTAGAGTCACCAATTAACCTGTGACTACTGAAACTGCAGATTGGTGACAGTATGTGTCCCTAACCTGCTTGGAAAATGTGCTTTCCAATATCTCATTAATTAGCTTTGTCATAAAATGAACTACAAATATCCTTTAATGGGCAATGATAGATTTTAAGTATTCAACTTTGGTTATGAAAATGGTACAATTATGTTTTTTTTTTGATGGGAGGGCTTAACACACAAGTTTTCTACAATCTAATGTTATTTTCAAATAAAAAAAAAACCTTGTCGTACTTGTAATACTACATCTGACCAGCAGGGATCAGTATAGGCTAACATGTAGACTGTTGTACATCCAGGCTCGGGGAGAGGAGAGGTTCTAAGGATGACTCAAACTCACATGAGAGGTGTTTCATTATATCCGTCAACACTGTAAATCTCTTTAGCATTAATTTTCAATCGTCTTATATTGTTTTGTTTTTATGTTTTGCTTGCTGCTGTACCACAAGGGCCAAAGTGCTCTGGAAGATCATTTTTTGATGTCACGAATCTCTTGTAATCTATCGTCTGATCCCTCTGAGAGTTGTGGCCTAGATACAAAGGCCATGCCTCTCATTCTTTGTGCACTCCAGAACTCTTACTAAGCCTGGTGCTGTGTGGAAAGATATCAGAACAGGCTCAAGAATTTATTTGGGGATTAGTTTATGTCTTCCCCTACTGCATCATGAGGATTGACCAGTGAGAGTGATTATTCATAGCAAAACCAACAATGATTATTAGATTCACTGATTACCCTTATAAACAATGGTTGAGGCTTGTCTCCAACAGATCTGAGCCAGTCTCGCCTCCAGTTATTGTTAGACATTTTGTCATATTTTTGTGGGAAGTGTAAATCAATCAAATTAGATCAAAGCTGGCACTGGACTGAGACACACCAGAGTGAAGTGAGGATGCATTGTTGTATGGTCAGTGACTGCCAGAAAAAGGAGGAGATTTCAGAGGCGGTGCTGGGACAGAAGAGGGAACAGTGCCTGCGAGAGTTGAACAGAGAGAATGGTTGGTAGAGGATGAGAGAGATTTGCCTCCATGAATTTGGGGATGAAAGATTGTCCTGTGTGAGTATGTGTGTCTGTGTTTGCATGTGGGACAGAGTGGGTGGATGCCAAAGAGAGAATGTGTGTGTTTAGATAAGCATGGTTTGTTGGGAGGTTGTTGTTTTCATGGCACATAACGTGTGTGTGTGTGTGTGTGTGTGTGTGTGTGTGTGTGTGTGTGTGTGTGTGCTTGTGCTAATGACTGTCTTGTGTGCACATTACGGTTGTGACCAGTTTAGCTGTAGTTTGGGACTGCTCACTGTCCCTTCTGAAATGTTGACCCTCAATTGTGTCAATCTCACATAAGCGTCCTCCTCCGCTCTCTCCATTACTCTCTTGCTCTGTCTTTATTTTCAAAATGTTGTTTCCTCTAAAATCTATTTGACTGCAAGTAAACACGTAAAACAGATGTATTGAATTTCTCACCCAAATGCTCTCAGATCACTCTTGTCATTGGGTAAATATGGATTATTTTTCTGTCACTCCACAAAATCTATAGTAGAATCAACAAACCATTTAGGGTAAATGTCCCTATTGCACCCACAAATACATTTTTCTTTAATATATCCCTACTCTCTCATTTGAATTGTCAATCACTCATTTATACCAATTTCTGATATTTGTATTGCTAATTTTTTCAATGACATGGGCTTAATGGGAACCAAACAGATTTTTAATCATTTTTATCAGTTAGCAATACTCATTTAGAGTTAGCTGTGCTCATTTACAGTTAGCAATACTCGTTTACAGTTTTTCAATATTCACTTACAGTTAGCAATACTCGTTTACAGTTAGCTATACTTGTTTGTTTACAGTTAGCTTTACTCATTTACAGTTAGGTATACTCGTTTATAGTTAGCTTAGTTGG
>CAAKHC010007036.1:16341-26812 GCA_901007825.1 Macroramphosus scolopax
GCCTGAAGGTCATTGGTTTGTCTGAACTAAATCTCACTCAATCCCTCAGCCAGGGTACAAGTGCTGATGTTCGCCATCGCCATCCTTTCTCTCCCCCCCCCTCCCCCCCACCGTCCTCTGAGACATCCCAACTGTGGGTGTCAACTGAGCAACACAGAAAAAAAAAGAGGCTAAAAACACAAACAATTGTGATTTATTGCTTATTGTGTACCAGAGTGTAAATAGGAGAAAAAAAGCACACTGCACAAAAAAATCCGTTGAAAATTGAGTTGTCTTTATTTGAACCCAGGCTGCTTAAAACCAATTCTATGACAGAGGCCATGAAAGACGACGGCACAATAATCTACAGCGGTTGATAAGTCATCACTAAGAGGGCTGGTCGATGCTAACTATTCATTTCTGAAATTATCTCCACATTGATCCGGGGACAAGTGCCAGCGAGGCAGGGGCACACTGGCCTTAATACAATAATTATATAAAGGGTTACAAGCTCATCCTCCCAACCAATAAAGCCTGTCAGCAGCACCAGGCACGGTTGAAAACCCCATAATCCATCAGCACGCTGGCCCCTGACCTCTGGGCTCGGGTGCTTTCTGTGATCTGCTGTAAAAGTTGCTTACGAAAGGACACAATTACCGGCTATACCTCGATGAGCAGAGGGAGAAACCATCGGCGGAGATGATGTAATGATCCGATGTCAGTTCACCTTTTATTTGTCCCTGGTTACTGTGCAGACCTCCACTCTGCAGAAAACTCACTTTTTATCCCTGCAGCCCTGCACTTGTATCAACAGTTTGTCTCCGAATCATAAACAGACAGCTGAACAAATCATCCTCTGCTGCGGGGAAACTTTACATAAAGAAGGCATCAAATCAGAAACACACTCTTTATTTGTGATAGCACGCATCATCTCTGTCTCCAAACCCACTTTTGTGATTTAGGCTGATAAGACATGGATGTTTTTAACATATAAATCTTGCCCTTGGGTGCAGATTTAAGATTGCAGGCAGTAATCTGTGGAATTATCAAAATGAAATGAATATTCCAGCCACCTGCCATGGCTCAAGATGAATCGCTCACATACAAAATGATAAGAGACATGCCATCTGTCTGTGTCACACAGCATTAATATACGGTTAGAGATACCACTTCAAACGAAGCACCTACTTTATAGATCACTACACATGTGCAGTGCTGTGATATTAATAATCTATTACGTAGCAGCCTGCTATAACAGTATAACAATCTGAAGGTTTTTTTGGAAGGCTGGTGAGTAAAAATATGGATCTTTTTTCAAACAGGAGCCCCGGTAGAGGACCTATGTCCCTGGTTATCTTAATAGACTAATTGATCTGCTATTGAAGAGGCGCGTTCCTCTGAGCATCACCGAGACAGCCCGGCTCCAATCAGACAGGCATGTGTTATCAAACTGGGAAGTCAATTAAGAGAGAGGGAAAGAGAGAGCGGGAGAGAGAGCAGAGAGAGAGAGAGAGAGAGAGGGTGGAGGGGGAGGGGGGGTGTTGGTGCAGGAACTGGCTCCAAACTGTCAGCAGACTGGTTCTCAGTGAGTTTCAGAGACTTGGTCGCAGCTACAGACATACAGGAGTCAATGTTTCAGCGTGGGATGTTGGAATATGCACTGCAGTGTAACCTTGCCTCTGTGAAACCCCTGAAAACAAAGTCACAGTCTACATAGGATGGATGTCTCTTGTGCTGCAGTTGATTCCACCCATAGTGTCTCCTTCAGATATTTACAGTAGCTGTTGTACATATCAAGCTGTATCAATTATTAGCTCTTCCCACTTTCTCACTCCCAGCAAGATATCCCAGTTTCATCCTGAAGACGTCATGAAGGAAACATGCTCTTTTGTTTTCCATTTCTTCCTTCTCATCTGAAGTTCGTTCCTCATAAATGTTCCTAATCCATTCAGAAATACAGACCACGTCGAGTGTACGGGGGTTGTAATTAAGTCCTGTGCGGCTACGTTCAGCTAACATCTATAGTTGTCTCCATCTGTGCAGCTGATTATTGGACAAAAAAACATTTCCTGTTTGACTCACCGCGTCTATTTCCAGCTGCTCTTTCATGAGGCCGAAGTTTGAAAAAAATTCTCAAACTCATCACTCGTGTCAAAACTTCCTGACGGCGGACCCGCAGCGCACATCAAGGCCGTGCTTTGTGTCGCTCATTTGTTTGAAATATACAGCGGAGAAGAGCAGGAGAGTCACAGCCGGCGGGGCCTGAACGCACAAAGACAAGAAGGAACCTCGTACAAGATGTTATTATCAAACTGTTTAATACCCGACCGATAAAGAACATTTTTCACGAGCCTTCACAGAAAAGTGAAAACTGACCGTCGCTCAAGAGATAAGAAGAACATCTCCTGCAAACAAGCCTCGACGTTTGTTTCCCTTCAAGCGCTAGAAATAAAGAAGTGTATCCCAGATATGTAAAACCCTCTGCATGTGCCGTGCGTTATCTCCTCTCAGTGGAGCGTCGGGTTCGTCTCTAAGGGGGGAAGATTACCTTTAATGTGTGTTCTAAATGCATTTGTAATTGAATCATTTTAGGTACAATGACTAAATAGCTCTTTTCACAAAGAGGATGTAATAAATATTGAAAGGACGCGCCAAGGTTTTATCCAACATTTTACTTAATTGCCTCGGACGGTGTGACAATGGCGGGTTACTGGACTGTGGCGGACGAGCGTCTCACCACAAGACAAACAGAGGATGTATCTATTATCTGAGCCGCATGGAGGTCGTCGACCTACAACGAGGCGAGGGTCCGGAGACGTTAGAGATCATGTGCAATTTAATCTTCGCACAAAATAAAAGGGAGGAGGACGGACGGCGAGGCAGCACCACAAAAGGGCCAGAAGAAAGGGATGGTCGTCTTGGACGGGCCCCGTCCCCAAAGGATCCCGGGCATTTTCTTCTCAAGCCACTCAAAGCCGTCGCACTGTGCCTGATTCCACTCACTCCTCTGACACTTGTATTAATGGTATTTTGGCCCGGGACTGTAGATGCTGGAAAGCGATTGTGCAGAAGCAGCTGTGTCTCTCTTACTCTCTCCTCCTCTCTCTCTCTCTCATACTTTACTAGTGTCTCTTTTACTGACTCCTCTATCCGTTTGCAGCCGCCCGCCACACACACACAAACCCCCGTCTCTATTCTCTATCCATTCGCTCAGTCATTACTGGTCAGCGTCAGCACTTGAAAACTGTTGTGCTTGCCGAGCTGGTGTCATCACAACTGGAATTAACCATTTTCCCTGTGCCTGATTGCAAGGAGCCGGACTCATTCCAACACTACTGCACTCCGGCGAGATCCACCGACAGAGGAAGGGAACCGGGCTCTATTAAAAACATGATGTAACAGCGGATGTTTAGGAATCCGTCGGAGGCTTAGCAGCTAAAAAAAAAAACAGTTTCAGGGATGAAAGAGTTTATGAATCTGCGTAAGAAATGTGTAAGAGCCCTCTGAGTATTAGAGCAATCGTTCCTTTTGATAAGTTATGACGGAGGAACGAAACGAGGCTTTACCGTTAATCCCGGTTGGGCACAGTTAAATAACATGTAATCAGTCATCCTCAGGTGCTGCGAGATCAGGTCAGTCGCAGAGATGCAGGAAGCCAATGATAGCATCTACCAGATTTGTCTTGATCTGAAGGGATAACATGCAAAACGGTCCATGGGCCACCTCAAATAAACACGGCTTACTGTTGAAGATGATGAATGTAATTCCTCGTAGGAAAAAAAAAAGAAATTATAATCGCACGGGATTACATCTAAAATCTTAATATCTTGTATTTAGGCCTTCGGTGGGAGTAATCTGCTGTCTGATCTGCCTGATACATTTCTTCAGACGTTTTGTGGAAGATCATCAAATTGCACGAGTCATACGACGCATATCAGATTTTTATTATCCGTGTCGTTCCGCGGGATTACACGAGTTCGCGGAGATTTAATCTGACCCCCGCTACACATTATGTAGGTGGTCTTGACATTATGAGAAACTTTAAATAACCATTACCACGTCAGTGTTTATCTCCTGCAGCTTTGGAATAGATGTAATGTTCATAAAGTCTGACACAGGGGGGATAAAAAAAAAAAAAAACAGGAATACAAGGTTCTCTCAGTTAATGTATCATCATCTGAGTGGGCTGGGATTGGAGTTATTAGAGTATTTCACTTCATTGCATGACCTCCTGTTCCTCCTCAGATCATGAATCCTATTCATTACCAAGTCCTTCTGGAGTGCCCGCCTTTATAATATTACTCAATTTATATTCTGAAGCGGGCTCCTGGGAGAGCGATCAGCGCTCCGAAACAGCGACCCCCCTATAACCCAATCACAATATTTAAAGGGCAGCAAAGAGCTTTTTAATGCGCGTCGTAGATAACCATTTAAAGTGGATTGCTTTGGTTTAATATGACCTTAACAGGCTGGCAGTCACATGTGAAGAATGAATAAGCTAATAGGAGAGACGACAGGGAGAAAGAATGAAATCAAAAAGCAGAATATGAGAGATTTGTTTCAATGCTAGCCGGCCTCTTGACGGCTGCTGAGAGGAGCATGATAGAGAATCACAGGCGTGTGAATGAAACAGGACAGGCGGTGAATGAAGCGACTGCTTGCCTTTCTTTTTTTTGTTCCCCCCCTTCTCCCAGAGTATGAACTGCTTTATCATGATAAAAGACAAGACAGGTATAAATGACACATTTACATTCTCCTATCAAAGAGAAACTTGTCTGCGTCTGGATGAAAGCAGCTGGGATTCTCGGGTTTGCACGGGGTTTTTTTTTTCTGCAGGGGGGGAGAGGCAGATACACGCTGACGTATTGGCAACATGCAGTGTTTGCTTGGGCAGCTCATGAAACATGTGAATGCGGCGATTCGTCACTCTGCTGAACCTAATGCTTGCATCATTCAGCCTTCACAACATGTCTGTGTCATGTTATTGAACGGATTATGGCAGGCGGAAAGTTCCTACTTGACTTACTTGAATAATGACGTAGTACAACATCTGAAATAAACACATTTATTCAATGTACTTCAACTTTTGAGGTACATTACTTATAAAAGCTACACCTTTACAGTTCTGGATCATCAGTCATAATTAAGATAATAATATAATTTTGCATTAAAAGTAGTGCAATTTAAATATGTATTATTGTCCAGTTCCTGTGTTTGTGAGGTTTTATTTTGAAGTAGGATATCTATCTACATGTCTATGTGCGTTCATCCGTTGGGCCACATGCGCTGAGAACAGCTACTTCAAGTTTCTGTGACGTCTTCCGTGTTATTATTGGCTGCGGGATGATATTTATCCGTGTGTGATCTCAGCGTGGTGCAGGGGTCAGGAGATGCATATCATCCGCAGTATATTTAGATCAGCTCTGATGTCCTTGGCAATACTCAAGATATATTACCAAAGGCATCTTTTTTTTTTGTTTCATCTTAAATCTGTCCAAACGGAAGATTTTCAGCCGAATGAAAGCGTGTCGTGCTCTCCGCCTCTTTCATTAGAATAAAGCACATGGATCATTTGTAATTGACAGGCATCAACACTGACAAGCAGTGAAAATTAGACGTGCATGTGATATACGAACTTTGTTTCTATCTGATGTGCTTCGTCAGCATGGCGGAAAGAGATGCAGAGACTTACACCATACAATCTAAATGATTGAAAACATCCCGCTAAGAGGGGAATTAAAAGCAAAACAAATGACCATCATGCTCAGACAAAATAGGCCGATTCATAAAAAGCTATTTGCATTGGCCTGATTGATATCTCGCCATATATTGCGCTTGTCAGCCGCTGGTCAGAAACTTGTGATTAAGAATTTAGCGTTCAGTCAATTTCACTCTGTTTTGGAGATTTTAATTAGTAAATGAAGCCCTCTTATGGACACATGATTGATGCTCTACACTAACTGTCTCCCCCATCAGAGTGAGTGAATGAGTGTGAGCGCCGTGTGCATGTAAGCATGTGAATGTTGCAGATGATATATAACGATCATCTGAAACGGAGCAGCCAAATGAGCAGCAGCCATTACATTAGTGTTGCAGAATGTGATGTAGAGGGAAGGGTCACTGTGTCTAACCAGTATTAAATTCTAATTTGACGTATTATGTATGCGTAGCTTGTCAAAATAAAGGCATTTGATTTAAGTGATTGCAGAGGGCCTTTTAGCTAATGTCAAAATGCGTTTTAATCCGTACTAATGTGCTTTTTTCTTAGCAATGGCTGCTGGAGCAATTTTTCTAACCGTAGGAAGAAGCAGGAAACGTTACGAATATTCGTCATACATCTTCTGTTTCTGCTACTGCATGAATTTTTAAAACAGTTTAACTCCCCACTGCAGATAGCTAAAGGTAGGACGTGAGCACATTGTGTTCGTTTGGCAAACTTGAATGTGCAACCCAGCCTTCCTTCCTCGATGCTGATTGCACATTGGATCAGTGCTTATAGGGATTGATAACCTCATAGCGTTGTCCCATTGGTTACTGAAGAGCCCATATAAATCATCCACTGCACCCTGATATACAAACTGCATGATAAATGCTTCGTGACTTTGTGACACAAAACACTTATTGGGGCTTTTAACTTTTTTTTTTTCAATCTCTGTGCAACAATGGAGCCATTTTCCAGACTAGAATGGTGACAAATAACAGTTAGAGTCTGCGAAACGCTGCCGTTCACACTTTCCGAGATTAACGTAATTTGTATCAGTTTAGCACCAGAGGGGCCGAACTGCACGATGAAGGAGTTGTGAATGGCCCTCGCAAAGAACCGAAGGTACTGTGAGGATGAGGAGGAAGCAAGTGGGGATGCAGTGGATATGAGGTTGTGTTTGTTGTGCAGGCTGGGATGGGAGGGACAATTCAAGGGTCAAAGGTTGGATCTAAAGCAGCAGAAACAGGGGAGCGTTACATTTCTCTGGCCACCCTTAAATAATGTCCGCAGGCCCAAGTTATTAACCTCTTTAAAGCCCAAATAGCAGAGTAACGCAAGCCTCCAGTCAGGCCTGGTGGTGGTCAGGGGACAGATAGCAGAGATAATAGAAGTGCATATGGAGGAACAATGCACTCGTGCATCTGGGGATGGAGAAAGAGTAGAACAAGTGAGGGAACAGGACCAAATAAAAAGAGAATAATCCCAGGCACAGATAATCAATGAAGAGATGAGGAGAGGCGAATGAGAAATGCACTTGAATTTTCTGCCTTACTTTTTTGATTCTATTTGTAATAGAGTTTATGATGTGTTATTCCTGCCCTGTGTAGTGTCTGGGGCAGTGTGAGACTTTGTGCTGCTCTGGGGGGTGTTTTGGAGGCTACGAATGCTGGTTCACGGAGGGTTCACCCATTACCCAGGCCCTGCAGCCAGCTGGGGGGCTAACCAGGATGATCAGCACGAGCTACAGCCTGCACAGGCCCCAATGATTTTCACATCAAGCCGCCTGATGTACAGCTCCACCGTCTACCAATCGCTCTCCCATATCGATCCCCTCTTAAATGAGCCTTCCCCGCTTTGTACCATGAGCAATAATTAAAAAAGCAGCACATTGATTTTAACTAATATTATGAGAGATCAGGATGTGCACATGCTTACAAAACAGGAAAGGCGCTTCAACTACCATCGGCAGCAGAAAAACAGAGCAGTGCAATGAGGTAGAAAAGGAAGGGGAACACTGATTTAATACGAGGTAACGTGAGGATGCAAACATCCAAAAATCAAGGATCGCATAAGTGGTTCGTTTGTCTTATGAAACACATATAATTCGAGCAATTATAGTGTTTTGGAAGAGATGCAGCCTTCGGATTCTCTCTGATTCCTCCGTGCAGCATGAGTCAAGTTGTAACGAGCTGAAATAAGCATCCGATGGGCATAAAAGGATTTTTGGTTTGAGGATTTATGAGAAATGATGTGCACACGCTTCAAGAAATCTTTTAAACTGAATTTGATGAATTGAAATTCCCAAAACAAAAGGTCAAGTATTTAGTAGCTTAGAAAATTAGCCTGTTGTCTGTTATGGGACAATACATTTTTCCCATAATCCCATGGGCTCTCAGTTTAACATTGATACCTGAAATACAGAGTGGAGAGATGACAGGGGAGAGAGGTGATGAATGAAATGCAACAGAGCATCCACTTGCATACTGGGAGCTTCGTGGTTTGTGGTGTCACCTTAACTTCTGGGTCAACACAAAACGAGAGGATTTACTCAGTTCAATTCGTCACTGAGTTTATCTGAAGAATTCCAAATCACCAATAGTTTTCATTAGAATGACGAAATGCTGCATTAGGACACTTTTTTTGTAAATTTGTAATCTGGAAGGATTCAAAAAAGTATTTATGACGTGTTTTGATGAAGTTTGTCTTTAAAATAAAATTTCAATAATATCAGAAAATGTTCATTATTGCATAGAGCATCTGCAGCCACAATATTTTTGGCCAGACACCACATATTCATAAAGATATGGCCTTCCGTCCGTTTGTGGCAGCACAAAACTCACGCAGTCAGACTTGCACTGATCCGTCTCCGGGCTTAGTGACACTTTGAAAGAAGGAAACCAAACGGACATAAAGTGCCCTCGCTGGAGCTCTTACTGCCTCCACGCTCTGTTTCACTGTGCATGTGTGAATAGGCTACCTCAGACAATATAAAAGAGAGTCGTATGACATTAAAGCCTCAGACACAGGGGCTCGACATATGCTGTAACAATGAGAACACTTTCATAAGTGGTAAGTTAATGTCACACATGGGAGGGGCGGGATTCCCTGGTCGCTCTGAAGCTGAGGTTAGTGGTAGCCCCCAGTGGACACTCGGCTGTACTTGGCCATCGTGCCTCTAACGTTGGAAGTGAGAGCCATTAAAGGTTCCTATAAAGTGACCCAGGCCCCGGCGCCACGCAGCTCTGCAGTGCCTTATACTTTTGCGGCACACAGACATCCCATAATCCTTAGCATATGGCCTGTGAGTGTGGACAGGCATGAAATTACATCAAGGGCATTTTTTGATAACTGTCGATACTCTCACAAAGACGGTCAGTCTTATTGACGCCAAAGTCAAGGACTGCTCAGTGTGTGTGTGTGTGTGTGTGTGTGTGTGTGTGTGTGTGTGTGTGTGTGTGTGTGTGGTGGGGAGGGGGAGTTGTCTGGGCATGATGACGGCCCTGCAATGTCAGACAGATGCCAGTGAGAACTGATCCAGAGGGAGCCTGATCTTTATTGATATGAGTAAATTGATATTGATAAGGATTTGGATTGCTATGGATTGTTTTAAGCAGGACTATAATAGAGAAGTCTTCAAAACGGATTGCGGTCAAAGAGTCACTTTATTAGAGAAATTTGGACTCAATGCATGATTATGATTTTTTTTTTTTTTTTTGACCTCTCTCCTTTGAATTGAGACACTGCAGGATGATGCTGTTAAAGCTGCAGGAACGACAATACCCTGTGTAATCCAATGTGTATGCAGACATGGAAAAAGTCACATTTATCAAACAAATCAACAACACACAATTAGTTACAGTTAAAATATCAAAGAAAAAATTTTTGGACAAGAATATTTAGGACTTTTTGCACAAATGTGCAATAAGACAAGGAAAAACATTAATGTCTAACATGCAAGAAAAGCCATTCAAATGTCTGGGTCCGATCAAACTAAAGAGTTTGAGTGGACTTCACACAGAGGAATATGCATGTATGCAATTATAGTATACTATAGTGCCACCTAGTGATCGTTGAATATGTGAATATTATTTTGGTCTCATGCATATGTTTCTGCTACTTAGCAAAAAAATGATGTATCATATCACATGTTTTATACACCGTATAAGCACATATCAAATTGTAACATAAATTATAATTTAAGAATTTTGTTTTAAATATTTCATGGGTTCTTTGGATCATTACAACAGGATGATTCACTGGAAACAAATTCAAAATATGATTAAAAAAAATGTAAATTTCTGATGTAAATTTCCTTGTATGATCATGTTAATGTTCATAGTTGTAATAATCAATACTGGTGACGCCACAGACCTGATGCAAACCAGAGCCAATGTAAATGTCCTGACAGCACACTCCCATGGGAGAGATGGACTGGTGGACATCTACAATGAATCCCATCATTGTTAAAGCCAAGGGCCACATTTAAGTCTTAAATATAATCTCATTATTGGCTGTAAAAAGTAAGAACAGACCTCGATTGAAGTTCTCGGAGACACGCTGCTCATGTCTCTTTCTATTCTTAATTCCTCTCGTAAAAAATTTGTCTGGACTGAAAAACATAAAATCTTTCGTTCGGAAAGCCAGCGACATTTGTTTTCTGACAGAGAGGGGACTTTTCTTCGATAAAAACATGTTGGGTACTGCCCCCCCCCCCCCCCCCCCCCCCCCCCCCCCCCCCCCCCCCAAAAAAAAAAAAAAAAAAAAAAAATTTCAAAAAAAAAAAAAAAA
>CAAKHC010007036.1:28658-44071 GCA_901007825.1 Macroramphosus scolopax
ACCACCACCACTCCCCCCCCCCCCCCCTTTCATTTGTTTCTATCATTTTTTTTTTGTTTTCTTTCGTTTTGTTGTTTGCTGCTGGACAGCTGTAAATGATAAGAGATTGAGGGCTGTTATCTGAAATGGGGATCAGCAATCCCATGCTACGTGGCTATGAGACTCAAAGCAGCCGACTCCAGAGCCTGCAAAGTGTGGAAGAACAAGAAGAGGAGGCGGAGAACGCTAGCTAGGACCTGAGGACCGTTGCTTTTCCCTCTCGGGCACCTACTGGCATTTGAATCCAAATCACGCCTCTCAAAACCTTGTAAGATCACATGTATCTTCATATTGGACGATTACGTTTTAGTGTGTGTTCATCTAGTGAGGCAAGACCGTTTTTTGGGAGATTTTCATTGGTGCAACAACACGGGGTGAAGATGATATGATGATATTGTTGCACTGATTTCACTGCTTTGAACATTTTGGGAAGCGTTTTGGATAATGTGAGGATGGAACTCAACAAAACATATCACATAGGTCTAGTTCGTTTAGGCAATTTAATGTGGGGATATCACATACTATCTCTTTAATTTTTTTATCCTGACGTCCTCTTACAACAACTATAAATTCTACAGTAGCCATCTTGGTAAAAGACAGAAAAAAAGACTAATAAAAAAAGTAATAAAATGTATTATTATTAGTAGTATTATTATTATGAAAATCAGGTATTGGTCCTGACACCTGGATCGGAGACCTGTTGCAGTAAACAGTGATATACACAGAGAGTATAATTCCCCCAATTATTATGACGTGTTCCTGGTCTTTTCAGTTACTTGCCATGGAGGAGCCGAGAGTTCATGGATTTCGGTTAACCTCAAAATTGGAGCAGGAGCACCAAGATTTCAACTGATCAACTCTGCTCCAATCAATTTCACCATGTTATAGTATCTCTGTTTGTTATGACAGATTCAACCTACCGAGAATCTGTTTCTGTTTGGAACCTGCAGCCCTACTTCCACTGCACAGACCTTGTCAAGGTTACACCCAGGCAGTAGACATTGTTCTCCATTGCAATTCCCCACTACTCTTCTATCTTGCTCCAGTCTTTTTTTTTTTTTACAGATTAAGGCAGTTGTGTTATAAGACAGAATTAAGACTGCAGTGTCCTAAAGATATAGCCCAATTCACTGCTCTTAATTTTGCAATTCCATCACCTTGGTGCTGCAAAGCCCTGCTCCTCCATCAAAACCATTAAGGGCATTGAAGCCTGGAGTATCATCAACAATGACAGGTAAATATTTAGGCTGTCTCACTGGAGCAAATAAGCTACCCAAGGTCAAATGGCTGCGTTAGTCCATTGCAGCTTTAGCTGTAATGGTCTTTAGGTTGCTGCAGAAATTACCTGTATGTACACAATTTTAAATCAGAGCAGAGGAGAGTCGTGCATCAACTTGTGGTGGGAAATGTGGAGTGAGGCAAGACCAGACCGCATGATGAATGTGAGATAATGTAACATTTAGAATATTAAGATAAAGGAAATATCTAGAGATGCACTTCCTCACCGTCACTTTATATCTTTTTCTGCATCACAAACAGCCACTGCATCAAGGGAACCGAACAGTTGTATCTCAGAAATAAAAAAAAGGGTCAAGTTAGCCTATTTGCCGCTCAAGAAATCTTCAACAACTGACTTTCAAATGTGTCATTTATCATACAATCTGTCATGCTGAAGCAATGCTTTGCCAAGGAAAAATCATAATTGGAGTTTTTATCTTTTCCATTATTTCCTTCCACAACCTCTGTCAACAAAATCAAAATGCCCTTTTGAGTGTTGTAAGGCAGTGCAGCTCCGGGGCGAGCCGCGGTGGCTTCGGAGATAGGCTCCGCAGGATAAGAAGTAAGTGAGTTCTTTGCTTTCGTGTCAACAAGAGACTTTATGGCTTTGAAGTAATAAATCATAAAAAAGCTGCTCTGTTCCTAAACATTTATAGATAAGGGAGTTAGGAATCAAAATCAATTTAAGTTTCTGTACACAAGGTCCCAGTGTGACCTGCAAACAGTTTTAGTATCAAACCATCTCAACGTCAAGCCACTGTAAATGGATTAGTGTGGAGAGAGATGGGGGTGGTGGTGGGGGGGGGGGATGTCATCCTCCAAAAACCTCCACAGTATGAGTGATAGAACACAGAGCGGGTTCAAAAATGTAATATCATCACACTTGTCTTAAATCGCCTTGAGTCATCAGGGTAAATGACAGTATGATTATCTTGCAAATAAAACAAACCCCGAAGAGCAAAAGAACTGTTGTCATGAATTCAGCTGATGTGTAATGTTTTATCCTTTTGTACTTGAAAGCCATCCGGTATATACGTACAGCACCTAAAGGTAATTTGAATTAGAAAACCTACTTTATCTATGTCAAAAAACCAGGTTCAAATTAGAAAATAATGGTGTCTGTTACTATGTATGTATTAGTATTGTGTACTTGTGCTAGTCTATGGCCTGTTTAATTCCCTCAAGATTGTCAAAGCATAAAAAGGCATTAATTCAAAAACAGTAAAAAAAGAGCAAATCTGCATTGATCATTTTCTCCATCTGCTTCCCTCTTGTTTTTTTCCCAAAGGTAGTTAAAGTCATAAAACTCAACTTACTGTGAAATGTTGTAATTTGCATTTATCAGTATGTTTCCTGGGCCTTCTAAATCTATTGATGTGAAACAGTGACACATGTACATTTGCTTATGCAAACATAATGTATGCTGTAAAAAATGTACGTATAAAGAAAATGTGCGAGTTGTCACTTAATGGTCTTGTGTGTGTGGTTCTTTTGTGCTGCTCGCACAGCACTAAAAATAAGTGTAGCAGACATATGCGGGTGTGTGTGTGTGATGCATGTGAAGCTAATGAGGAGGTTCTTGCAACAGCATGCAGACTGATCAGCTGTGTTGAACAGACACTTGCCACTTGTTCACACCCTTTTCACACCTTGCAGCTCAGGTGTGAACCCAGTTACATCCTGCTACTCCTCGGTGGACAGGGTCTAACAAATAACCCAGTGAGGGACAGATTTTAGGTTAGGATACACCAGCATATGACTGCTTTTCCCAGGCTAGCAGGTGTATGATCCTGCACCCTCGCAGCCTAAACAACATAAGTATCAGTGTAATGTTCCCACGGAAAAAGTCCGATGTGCTGTAAACAACAGAGAAGGAAGTTATCACAGCTGATGTTGATAAATGTTTACTTCTCCTTCCAGATTTTATTTTATTTTCCAAAGTAAGTAGATCATTATGTTATGCTAGGTTATAATCAAATGCACAGATGTGATTGTATTTTAACATGGCTACAGGCCCGAGGGCCGTGAAGCAATTTCCCTGTGCTCTGTAAAATACTTCCTGTGCATTTGTGCAGGTTTTAATGGGAGAAATGACAGACAGTGACTTTGCATGTGCATATCAAACAACGAAATCGCATCCCAGGGTGTTGTCCTGCAGCCTGAAGGTGAAAAAGAGACGCAAAACAAGTGAGTCCTGCTTCATTTTAGACTTTACCGCTCCACCACTTTGAATTGGGAATTAAATTAATATTTCAGAACTTGTGGCGAGCTGTCCGACTTGCCCCCATGTCAGCGACAGGCCATTCATCACAGAGTTTAAGTGTCAGCATTAAATTATCGCCGCTATTATGACAGCAACATTACTCATCAGGATTAGGCCTAGCCAAACAGAGCCCCCTGAGCTGCAGCCATCTCCTGCTCCCTATCGATCCCTGTTCCCTCCATTACCAACACAGAGGCTATCTGCATGACACCGGCACACTGCGCATGTTGATGATGCTCCTGTCTGCTACCGGGATGCTTGTATCATGAGGTAGAGGGAGGGAGAGGGGGAAGGAGGGAGCAACACACGGGAGAAAAGAGGAGATAAAGAGAGACTGTAAGCAGAGGCTCTCCAGAGAGTGAAGGTATAATGAAGTGCTGGATAGGTTTAATACGAACAACAGAAGGGGCCACTGCCGTAGTCAAGGGCTGTTAATATCTCCTCCATTCCTTAAGCAAATCAAGTTATCTGGTACTGCCTGTGTTTCGATAAGAAGTGGATGAGGTCCACTGAGAACAGCTTGATTTAGATGTTGTTTAAAGTGAATATCCAGATAGCTCAAACACATTCTCTGTATGATCTGAATCTACTTGTATGTCTGCTTGTTTTTACTCAGCAGAGCGTGCACTCACGCTGAAGGAGAGAGATAAAACTGCAGTGGTGTCTGCATAAATCCCTCATTTCTATGCCCTTGCTTCCAATGCCTCAAACATGCCAAAAGACATTACTTAAATAATGCCTGAAGGTGCAACGCCACTGACGGTGTCCCTCTTCGTTCAATTTGAAACGCATCAAATCCTCTTTAATTCCACATTTCAGGCTTTTTAAATTGCCCTGTGCTCTGGAACGTAACCAAAGGCTCCAACTTTGTTTTAAGACTTTTTTCCCTTTTTATTTTCTATTAATGTCAACTTTGGGTTACTCGGAGAATGAGATAAGAAAAGGGAATAAGGCCATTTTCCTTCTATTGTAAATGTCCTCTGTGCATCCAAGGTGATGGAGGACCTGAGGATTTTTCAACGCAGGCCAATTTTAGCGAGTGAAAGCTGACCTCTTCAGGGATTCCACATGGCATGTGTCTCACAAACAGAGGAATCTGTTCGGACATGTTGTTTCGCGGGACAACCCTGGACCACACGGACGAGAACCTCTTTAGAAACCTCAACTGATTAGCACCACTGGAACTGACTAAATGACTTTAATACCAACAAAACTTGAAATAAGTAATGAAGCACTAGAAATAAGAGTGGGGTTTTGAAAAATGATTTGGGCACGGCGGCGAGAACAGTAAGTTCAGACATTGAGGTAAAAGGCAGAACGTGGATGCTAAATTAACAATCTAGCGCTTCGTAGTTTACACTCCTAACCAGCAGGGGGCAACATATCACCTCCTCTGTTGTAAGGAAGGAGAAATTCTAAGTTGAGCTAGAGGGTGAAACTCTCAATTTAACAGTCTAACAGTCAAACCCTCACCTACGATCTCAAGCTTTCACATTCAGGCAGCGTCAAACAGACAAATTTTAAAAGCAACGTGAGTAGATGTTTTACCACTTAAACAATGGTCGTTGGCTAGTGGTCTTCTATTGAGTCGGTGCAGTAGTTATCTAGAGAATACAGTCGTGGTATTGAGGTCCTGCCCATTAACTAACAGAGAAGTGTTGGGATTTATCACCTTTACTGCAGCCAGACACCAGGGGGCGATCACGATCTCCAGGCTTCTTTTCTCACAGCGTCCGTCTCTAAATATGTCTTCGGTTAAAAGACAATCCCGGTTATGGAAAGATAGCGGTACATTCCCTCTAGGCTTTGTATACAATGAAGAAATAAAAGTTAATTACTTGCAGCTCAGCCATTAGTTTAGAATATCTGAAAATACTTTTCTTTAAATGAATAGAAAGCAAGTACAAGCTCATCTGAAAGGTGAAATAAACTTACAACATAAACACTTGATCTGTTTGTCTTATGTGTTATAAATGTACATACAAATGATATTATTGTAAAGGATTAAAAAAAAAGGATGAATGAAGATTTGAACGAATAAGGTAGCAAATTACACTAGTGAGCGGAACAACTCTTAGGGAAATAAACAATCAAATTCCATAGATAAACTCTTTCACATTCACGCAGGTATTTTACTTCTCTCAATCATTTATATTTCACTAAATCCCAAAACCTGTTGTGACCGAAGCATCCCTTTTCTCTGATGGTTTTAAGTGCGTGCGACTGTGTGTGTGTTATACATCAGTGAAAGTAACCTGTACTGGGACGATGTAACTCAAGCCTGCACGGGTCAATGTATGGATCCAGTGGTTTTGAGCTGGTAGCAGATCAGATAAGTTTCAGCTGGTTGAATGCTCGCTCTAAGCTGTTTTGAAAGGATGAAATGGAAAAGACAGAGAGACCCTGGAGAGAAAGAAACCTTTTCAACGTGTGATTGGATTGCAAAGCAAAAAGCTGATCCCGGACGTTCAAACGTGTCACATAGCAAAATAATTCATGTGGAGTTATTTGGGACTGCTTGAATAATGTTGCACTGGTTTCTGAACCAGGTTATATACAACAATGTCCTGAATGAAGAAAGTTATCAGAGAACCCTCAGTCTTCCTTCCTTTAGCTCATCTTATTGCTCTATTACAAATCCCCCTGTTTGGACTCACGTCATCTTCCTCCCATGTAGCTATCAAACGCCGCTGCCCCCATGTGCATCGACCACCCTCCTCCTGGAGATCAATGATGAGCCTTTGGAGGCTGGAACAAAAACTGTAATTACTCCCAATGCTACAAATTCCTTGGCGATAACAGCTTATTTCTTTCGTTATTGCAAGTTAGAAAAATACACACATGCAGGCATATAAACTTTACATTTCAGAGAGTAACAAGTGATCCTTCTGATGGGGGGGGGGGCAGATAAGTGTTTGTGGTAATAAGGAAACTTCATGTTGCCATATCAAACTACAGCAAAACAAGTTTGTATGATTGTCCTTCATATAGGAAAATAACTTCATCCATCCATCCATCATCCATATGACAATTAAGGTTACTAAAAACACTCTGAGGGGGGAAAAGAATTCCATTTTGAACCACAACTGGAAAAGATGAATTATGCTCCACCGAGAGAATTAAGGTGCACAATGAAAACCTCTCGTGATACAAAAGGGTGAGAAAGGATAACAAACAAGTGGGTGAGATTTGCTGCCTTTCAGCAACCCTCTTAACTGGTAATGGGATAACCCTGGACACGTCAAGAGCCTATCAAACTGCCCCTCACATTCGACCCCTGGGTGAGACAGGAAGGGCCTGCTTTGTTTGTAGCAATTGGGTCCTGTGTGCAGGGCCGTAATGAAGTGACCTGAAATAATGGAAAGCCCTGGGCCCCACACGGATGATTTTTGCTGGGATAAGAGCAGGGATCCTGATTCAGAGTCACAGTTCATTTCATTTTTTGCCTCTGATGAGATCTCCTCTGTTATCTGATAAAATTGAACAGCCATTACCGGCAGGGGCTCAGGCCGGCCAAGCGGTAAAGCACTGCCGACTGCTCCTAACAGAAATCCTATACACTCCACTTTGTCAGCAGTTTTGAATTTATTGGTGCTGGAGGTTGAGCAAAATGATAGGAATAATCTCGGCCCGACCGAGATTGACACTTTATTTCAGAAATCAATATTTACAATTTACTTCTTTCAAAGTTCATTCGGGGAGAAGATTCCATATTATCCTTTCCAAATAAGCTGATCATATCTCTCTCTAGTCCTGGAATGGCTTTTCCAAAATGTGAATTTTTTGGTTCAAAAAAAAGAAAATCAATGTCGCCTTTGTGGGCTTTAATCTGCCCTTTGATGACAGTAAATCTTTATCTTTTTATAGGCAAACGGCTGTGGGCTGCTGACACCATTTCCTCTCCAGAACAAAGCCCCTCGCCCCGTGTGGACGCTGGTAGATACATGGAGCCCTAATGTGGCTGGACACGCCACCGACGGGTCATTAATCAGACAGTGTGACAGCCACCTCTTCCCAATCCGGCCCCGACTTCAGCCCCTAGACAAGCCCACTCAACTCTAAACCCACAGGAGGCCATGCAGGGAGCAAAGAGACAGAGGAAGAAGAGGACTGAGTGGGCATTGAGAGGACAGGATAGAATGGGATGAGGAGCGAAGCCAAACGCATGATGGGTCGGACTTACAGATGAGAGATGGAAGAATGAGAGATGTCTGAGGAGGGTTTGTTCCCACAGATCATCATGGAAGGACTAGGACTGCCTGTGCATCAGCTGAAGGTGTCCAATACTACTGGATGATATTTTAACGAGAGAGCACACCTCAAACATACTATTCATCATGGTCATCATTTTAGTTTGGTGCAATTGCATCCTCAAACTAGTCCCGCAACTTTTCTGTCTTTTAAATATTTTGGAAAAACACCAGTTGATGCTGGTTTAAATTAAAGGCGGACAAAGAATTTCATACCTATAACAAATCTGATTAACACCAGTGTCTACAACCAAAGCCTTTTTTTTAGCTCATAACTCACGTCTGAAAGCCAATTTCGGAGCTGAACAACAGTTCAATAGTCTGTTGCGTGATACAACACGAGCAGGTCACCAAGGAGAAGCACTTTCCTCAGCCTGGAACTCTTCACTTCTCAGATAAAGGCATAGCTAATGCCATTCTCACTTAAACCTGCCTGTGAAATCTCTCCGCACACTGAAACCTGGTCGTTCTGCAGTTACATAAATGCTATAACCTGCCAAGTCAAATAAATGCATTGCATCAAAAAATTTCATTCCGAGTCCTCCCGCTCTGTGCGCTGTTTGTTTCCCGGCCTTCGTGTTTTCTGAGCCGCAGAAAGGCGATAAGAACAAACATTAACACAGATCATCACAGGCAAACCCTCAGAGGTACAACCTGATGCAGTTAAAGGAGAAATAACCAATCACAACTTTGGCTTCACTGAAAACCTTAACATGATTTGCAGCTAAGTTAGAGCCCAGTGAGCATGTGTGTTATCCAATTTTCAGTGTTCCTTGGGATTGAAGTGATGTTCCAAATCATCTTATGGGCACAGCTAATGCAGTTTCAATTGATCACAGGTTTGAGGGAGAACCATTTTCTCATTGTCTGAGGTGCCTGAGGATACCGAGGAGCAAATGTATACGTCTCCCGGAAAAACTGAATATGTGAGCATGAATAGAAACATCTGCCCAGATGACATGTTTCAGCAGCCTGTCTTCCCTGAGCCACGGCTACTCCATTAAAAATCCCACTTCACTGTAAAACCCCGGTGGATAAAATAAAATACTGCACTTCTCCGTATTGACTGAGTAAAATGAAATAATCTATGATGCATGAACAAGCTCTAAATGAAATAATAATGTCCTTTGTGGTGAAAAACGGATTGGCGGTACAGTAATTGAGCAGATTTATTTCCACCCGCTGGAAAATTGGAGGGGAGGGAGGCGGCGGTAGTCCACTGAAAACCGCCCTGCTATTTTATTTAATCTCATATCGGAGGAATTATTGGCTGGTAATCTATTGTTAAACATCATTTAGGGTGATGGATTGATAGCGTCAAGCTTTTCCCCACGTAATCAATTCATATCTCATTAGCACGTATTATTTATGATTCTCATAATGTGCCCGCGGGGACGCGGCCGGGGGAGAGCCGGCCCCATTGGAGGCCTCAGCTGCGGCCAAAATGAAGTGTGACATAATGTAGCTTATGACCCAATAACTGCATATATAAAAATGCTTTTGCTTGGCACTATTGATTTGTTTTCGGCCCCTCTATAAAAGAATAGAGAAGATTAAGGGTCATTGAGCCCCACTGCCCCTTTAGCACTGTAAAGAAAAAGAAAAATAGAGCTGCTGTGCAGGGTGTTGCTGCACTATGTGCTCCACCTAAGATTTGAGCTTGACATACTATGATGTATACTCAGAAGTTTATTTGCTTTTGCACAGTGAAGTTAGGAAATGTAATGCACATTAATTTTCGATTTATTCTACATCAAGAAAAATCGCGGGTCCTATAAGTGACTCTCGTGCTAAAAAGGCCGAAGGCCTCACATATCATGTTACTTCGTGCCGATAAGCTTGATCAATACTGCTGATCAGCTGGTCATCATGAGAACAAGAAATACATAGAAATATGTGGTAAAGTTTCTTAAAAAGTATATGAATATACATCATGTTTCTATTACAAACATGCTGTATGTCAAAGAGGAAGGTCTTGAGTGACGATGATGCTACAAGGCAACAAAATCCAAAGAGAGCCTCAGGAAAAATGTTCTGTTTTGAATAATACACCATTTTTTTGGCAGGTTTCATCAAACAATCTCCACCGCAAAAAGAGCGATTATGTCATTTGTCCAGCTGCTGGTGTATCGTAATAAAATATATAACCCAAAACGCAACATGAAAGACAAAACAAACTCTACTTTGAGGATTAGATAAGAATTTGCGATAATCGTGCTTCCCAGAATGAGGATGGGTGTGATGTGAAAATGAAAAAGGCAGCATGATTTTCCCCTCCCAGACTTGAGAGGTCTTAAGTCTGAGATCTGTGATCAATATCCTGACAGGAGCATGCTGAGCTGCAGGAGCTTTCCCTCTGTTCACTGAGCCAGCACAAAAAAGGAAAAGTGTCATATTGTGATCTTTATCCAGTAATCGTCCTGACACACAGTCAAGTGATATATATGTCCGCTCGTTTGCTCCGGGGCTCGATGACTGTCCACAGAGTGTGTCGCGGCTAACATCTCTGCTGAGCCCCTGGTAACACTCGGCAATAGGAAGCCCGGAGCCGGAGGAGAATGAGAAAAAGCAATTATAGACAAGTTATGTTCAATTGGACATTGTTGCAACAAAACAGTCGAAGAATGGATGGATACTGATGATAAGTTTCTGGATCGGTCACTACGTATTTTCTGCAACGGCACAAAACGAGCTGTTCGGCTAAGTAGATAGACGACCAAGAAAAACATCCCCAGTTGTGGAGAAGTAAAAAAAAAAACGTCCCAAATTTCCGTCTTGCTTTGCAGTTGTGTATGAAAGGTGCAATACAATAAAGGTGCATTACAAATAAACCTGCCTTCTCCAGCTTTAGCTCCAATCAGGGACCTCCTACAGGGAGGTAGCCAGCGAGCTAACATGGTGGCGGTCATTGCAACCAGACCCTCTGACTTTCTGTTCCACTTAAATTACTTTTATTTAAACAAACAAACGACTGCTGGGGGGGGGCTGGTTCATCGTGCCGTCTGTGAGGGAGGGAAAAACTAATCAGGTTTGCAAGATTTGAGACTTTATTCCTGCACTTAATCCCTGCGTTAAATTGTCTAATTGTAGCTAAGAAAAGAGCAAACACCTTGTTGCAACTTTTTTGCTGGAAAGCAGATTTGTTGTGCGTGTGTCAGCCCTGACAGATCGTCCTAACCACCACTTGGCATGCGACCGTCCTTTGGAGGCTAAACTTTGGGATAAACCGATTATCAGTTTTGCTCATCTTCCAATAAACACATGGCCCTTCATTAGGTACACTTGCATGATCAAATGTGATGCAATGCAACAGCTCGGTCATTAATTATGCCGTCACTAATAAAATGTTGACTTCTGATTGACCTGGTCAGACAGGTAGTAATCTATCGTGCTTATTTTTGAGGTTGACGTTTGCAGTGAACTCCACTGCATCATACTAAGAGGCCACCACTTTATATCATATTGTATTATAACCCCTTTCAGTATAATGCACTCAAATAAAACTATTGTTTTTTTTATTGTCTGTGTGTAAAGCAGACTTGTCTAGTCATGCCTGTTACCACCAGGGATAAGAATGTGAACAATGTGGGTGAATTGGTTTTACCTTTAAGACAATAGTCATCATTAAACTTGGCCCTTAAGTCAAAGTTGCCATAGCGATGCCTTTTCAAATATCGTTCAGAGTTTTGACTGCCGGACCATGTGTACATGACAGCTGAGTGTTCTGGGAAATAAACAAATCCCTGTCGAAAAAACATGTTTGTCAGAAGACAAATGGAGCAAATACAATTTCTATGACCATCACATTACAATAAATACACAGAATACACCTTTACTTGAAGTTAGTAACACCGGTAATAACTACTTTCCACACAATCTGAGAGTTTCATAAAGTTTCCATCAGTGTTTGAAAAACAGCTTGGAAGTGGGTCCTATCTAAACAGAGAAACTAGATGGATTGAGGACCATCATCATCTTCACCTTTCAGGGATGGGATTAAAACACACACATGATACAGAAACTTATGAAATGAATAAATACAGACAGTCACTCATCTCAACTGTCATTACGCAGTAAACTTCTCCATTCATGGATACAACCAGTGACATTGAATCATTTATTATTTCTTGTGGACGTCTACCTTTAGTCCATCGGGATTCATGGAGGCGTCCACACACGGCACGTCATCCTTCAGTGGGAGCGCTCGTCTTTATTTTAGCTTTGGTGAAGCAGCATCAGGCACACCAGCATCCTTCTGTGGAGAGAAATTACTAAGAATTCATGAATATAACTTGTTTAGAAATGATGACGTATTAACATCTACTTTCACAACTAGTTTCCTGTATGACACTCTGGATGATACTGACAGTGGGAGTCAAAGAAATAAGGTCTGAAACCTTTTGTTATACAAACCTGACATCTACTGGGCACCGTCAGTACACCCGTCAGTACACCTTCCTAAACAACAGTCAAACTGCAAAATGTTTTATACAGAAAATACGTTTAAAAGATTTATAAATCATTTAAAAATGCTGCACCCCAGTTTGTGATATTGACCTTTATATAGTATATTCACTAGTGTCAGTGTCTACTATGTCCTTTCTTAAAAAACTGACTTAAACATTTTATTTGTTGCTCATATTTTTGGAGCGTTCAGACCCTCATTCTGAGTTTTGGCTTCACTGATACATATTTTGTGTATTGAACACTGTCCTATATCCTGTTGTGTTGTTGCTTTTCCATTACTCTCGCATCTGAGAGACGTCTGCTAAGTTATTCATAAAGCCCCATTACTCCTTATGCATTTTTAATTGCTCAGACATAGACTTTATGGCATGATATGGAGGCTTGTAATGAATATTTACCGTTCCAATTATTAATGACCCGGACGATTAATAATAACCTGAAAGCATGGGCACGTTGAATTCCACCACACATTTCTTCAAGGATTATGGATTGATAGATATGTTTAATTATCATAACGTTGAGTATCATTGAGCTTATTATTAACACTTTGACCTTTCTTTAAGTCATGAAATAATTTATCTGTGGTCATTAGAGGCATCAATCAGCCGGGTGTGCATCTGCCCCGGTGAAAAAGATCCAGTGACTCTGCTTCATTTGTCCCTCATTCCGTCGCTGAGTAGAATATCATTGATTTTTTCTTCTTCTTCCCGACCATATGTCCTTACCTTGAATGTCAGAGATGTTCATCACCTTTTTTCCAATATTTGCTCACCATCGTGCCCTTCCATCACTCACACAGACTCTCGGTGTGCGTAGAAGTGCACCGTCAGCAACTCGCCACCAACCTGAACGACTGCAAGCTTTACATTAGAGAGAGACGGGAAGAGAAGAGTAAAATCAGGCCTCTGCATCTGCAAAGCTCCTGAGACGGCCACATCATGACCTTGCATCAACATCATCCCTGACTTCCTCTGCATCTTCCCTTATGTGATCTTAACGTTTAACAGCCGGATGCAACCTGACTGATGGTGAGTTACGTCAACAAGACGCACACACAGGACACACACAAGGAGTTGCATCCTGCAAGAGCTTTCCAGTCATCCGTCCACTTTGTTTAATCACATTTACACCTGTGATCAGTGACATCAGACAGGTGTCACCATGGCAGCTGTGTAGTGACGATCATTCAGTCATCCGATATGTTATAATATAACATTGTGAAAATGCACTTTTAAAGTCCCTAATTGCACTCGATCTAATTTCAAATAAGAAGTGATGGCAAGCTTGTATTAAAGATGTTTAAGCACTTGTGAAATGCTGCTTTCTGTAACTGAAAGAACGTACTGATATCAATCCCTTTTTTCATGGAAACCTTTCTGACTGAGCTTTGCCGATTGAATTTCTAGATGGATGTCCCCTGTTCTACAAGACACCTGTCCCTTATCTCCCTCTTATCTGTGAGGATCGAAGCATGCAGACTCTTGAATTACCTATCCATACAATGTCATCTGTTTGTCCCCCAAGTTGGTGTAACCTGACCTTGAAATCAGAGCCAGCGAAAATGAATGAATGAAACCCTAATCCAAAAACGCTACTCTCCTTTGGATGGGTGTCAGAGAGGAGAGGATGATCCGTCCTGATTTGATTTTCGTTTCCAAACCACATGATGCATTCGGACAATTAAAATTTCAACAAGCCACTCGCTGATAGCCTGTGAGTGAGTGCTGCTGGGCCGGTCTTGGTTTAGGATTTCTTGCGGTTCCGCCGACACTCTGAGGACAGGTTATTTATGTTGGCCGGCTGCCATGTCTGAGAAAACCATGTTTTTCTAAGTGTGTCTGGAGTCACACAGCAAGGTCAAAAGTGTTGCGACCCAGCGGCGCATCGAAGAGACGGGACAGCCGTGTGCCCACCTCAACAGAGGCAGACACGTGTGTATTATTTGTACATCAGCAAGCCAATTTACTCAACGAAAAACATTTAAAATGAAAAGAAACTGAACATAGCTGTGAATACGATATTCTCTAAATACTACACACCATTATTTAGGTACCATCACTTTTTTGAGAACCATGTCAGACATTTCAGTACTAACCACATAATGGACAATTACAATATAAGACTGAATATTTTCACTTATCTTACAAACACTTTGAAGGATTGAAGGATTGTATAGATGCATTCATACAGCGAGTCCCATCTCGAGTGCCATCTCCTCCCCATGTGTTTGTTCGTTAGATCAGAATCATCTGATGCGTAAGAAGTTTATATTCACCATGTTGGCCGTAGGGCACAAAGTTTCCCTTCAAACTGAGAAAAAAAGAGCCAGATTTATGTGTGTGTGTGTGTGTGTGTGTGTTTCTGCGTCCCCGCATGTAAATGAATACGCTCCAAAGGCCTGTGTGTACCCACTTGTGGAATGTTTCGTAGCCAATGTGGCATGGCGGTGTGAAGATTAAAGAAAATGAAGCAGAATGTGATTAAGATGAAGTCATCAAGTATAATCTGCCGCTGCACAGCAGCACTGCTGGGACTTCTGTCCGGGTATACCGCTGTGTCGGGCAACGGACAACCAGATATGGAAGTGCACCAGTCCGTGACACCCTTTTACCCAGAGGGGTCCGTCCAGAATGAGAGTGACAGCGGTGATGATGTCATCAAAATGGGCCTCTGCATGATGTGCTTGAGAACGATGCGCGACTCGGGGGGAATTGACGATTTAGTAAGCAGTGAAGCGTGGCAGCTCCACTACAGGCAGTGCATAATTCCCAGCAACACAGGAAAAGGACTTGGACAGAAAAAAATAAATGTATAGCTTCACTATAAATAATGAAACACAAATAGCATTCTATACCTTCTGGCTGGCTATTCAGGGCTATTTTTGTTTTTCTTATTACACTCCATTGGGTTTTTTCCACATTGAATTTTTAATCTGGGAGAAACAAAAAGACCACTCGTCCAAAACAAGTCAACAGGAAATAACTAAATGAGCTCCTGAAGGGTTGAAGACTGTCTGGGAACTTTCTTTACAGGGTCTTCATGATTCTGTGATAGATTCTGTTTTTACCAGAACAATAAGGAACATTTCTCAATAGTCCTGCAGTGCTTGATGACAC
>CAAKHC010007037.1:6881-26040 GCA_901007825.1 Macroramphosus scolopax
TGGGTTTTAAGATAGACTTTCTAAAACTTCCCTTCGAAGGATTATATGTTACCCTTAACCTCAGAAGCAATACATGCAGCGTGAAATCAAAATGTCCAATCTGCCTGCTGGGTTAAAGGGTATGTAAGTCATGAACAGAAACCTGATATTATTGTGCTAATTTGCACTTGGATGAGTCATAGCAATGTGATCATGGCAACTATTTGCATGAAGCAACAGATTTGAATTTTCACCCACAGGCTTCCTTAGTTACCTCCACCAAGGATGTTATCTTCTCATTGCATGAAGTTAGTTAGTTCAAATATTACATAGACTATAGGAATACATTCAGGCATATTAACAGTGATATCTACTTATATGTAGGATTTGGTCCGATTCCTGATAGAAGTTCACATCCAGAGGAACAAGATACATTTTTATAGAGGTTGAACTTTATTATTCATCACTGTGAAAGAATTGGGCAAGAAACCTACAACTGTCACCAATGTGTTCCTGAAATAACAAGGATTCAGTGAAGCACAAGCATACTACTACATTTTTCTGATGGTTTTGGAAATACATCTCGATATTTTAATGGTGCCAGGTGTTCATTTGCATACAATAGAGGAGTGAGCTTCTGGCCCTCGGCAGAGGTCTGTGCTCTCTGCATTTGCGCTCTAGTTGGTAGGAAGAGGAAATGTAGTTAGGTAGCATTAGATTGACATATGTTTCTATTAGTATTCATACTATCAGGGATAGCAGTGAGCTGAGCTCACCATGATTTTGTGTGTCAACTAATAGTAGTCAACCCCGAAGGAGTGAGCACAACTTATTATCTTTTTAAGTTATCAAAAACAAAGACACTCAAGATTAGATATGTTTTAACTGGCGAGATCAGGATCAGCACATCCGCTGAATTAAATCTGCTCTGTAGAAATTTCCTGGTCTTTAAGATTATTAGGCATTCCCTGTTTTGTCAGTCGGTCAGGTGGATAATCTACTGTATATCTCAAACCTGCATAGTTAGATGCCTTGGAGCAACATAACTTGTGCCAAAGGCAAATGTTTGGGCCTTTGACATCAGAGCAACGATATCCTGTTTTTCCTGTTGGGGTTATGACCTTTTAAAGTCGAAACCTGTGAAGCACCTACCTGTTTATAAAATGTGCATAGCTTCCATATGTGCGTCATTCCTCGCACTGCACAGTAAGATCGAAACAAGAAGTAACCAGTCTGATTAACACATAATATTTGCATATATGATATGTAATATATTTATTATCAAACCAGAGGCACATCAAAAATAATTCCACAACTGCAATTACTGCCATCTTTGACAACAACACTGATTGGTGGAGCTATGTTAATGTTTATATTTCGACCAAAACCACTTGGCTTTTTCAAAAATCTAAATATTTGCACATCACTGCACTTATTACTTCCTGGTTGTTTTAGGATCTTTGTAATGTTAGCCAATGGTAATGGCTCACATACATATGAGTTTTTTAATACCAGAATATGAATGTACAATTAACAGAAGCAAAAAGTAATGAAATCAGTCAGAACAAAAATAATGATCATACTGTATAACAAAGAGGTATCTGTCAGTACACCATCGCCAATAAACAGGCTCAGGGCTGGAAGTGGGACTCTATCGCCCCCATGTGGCCAAATGAAGAAATGTTTGTTTTGTTTGTTTCCATTCCTAGTTATTAATCCTTCACAGAAATAAAAAACAAAGCGCAAAGTCAGCTGCGGTGGAGCTAAATATGGGAGCCTTCACAAATATCAGTCTTTTGTTCATCGGTGTTTGATAGATGGAGTTTCTCATGTTTGATATCAAATTGACTGTGTGGGCAGTGTGGAAGTAGCATTCGGTTAGAGACGGTGTAACATATAGCAGCTAACTTTAGAGTGGGGTTGGTTGAGCATAGTCTGAACCCACGTTAACATATAAACCAAGAACATCCAGTGGATATAACATACTCTAATGTATTAGGTACATCAATTTATTAGGTACATCATGATAAAACTAATAAAGCATAAAACAACACTGCAATTGATTATTCCTTCAAGAGGATTATAATCAAATTTTGTTCAACCCTGTGCTCACATGTAACGTTGTCTGTGTGCTTCCTGAGAATGAGTTACAGAATGAATCAAAACAAATAATTCAAGGGACAGCCATAAACATGAAGCAAAAAAATCATTAACAAAATGAACGGGGGAACCGTTATTTCAAGACAACTCCGCCACTTTATGTGTTTACGACTTTCTGTGTCGTTATACGACACTGTAAAATGACGCAATCAACTGGTGGCTGTTTTTCTATGCATGTCCACAAGGTGGCAGCAGAGTGACGTGAATGAGATTTCGTAAACCTGTTGCTTGAGGGAGAGAAATGGAGCAAAGCTGCTCAGAATTTAACTCAAGTAAAATTCTCATAAACTTAAATGCATTAAAATCTTTCCTTATGGTTTTTGATAACTAAACTATCAGAATAAGCGCCGTAAGAGACTTAGATTGAAGAATCTGCACACCGTCAAAGAAAATAAAAGCTGCTCTTCAAAAAAGCCTTTTAGGTTCAGGAACTTGAGAGGACAGCACACCTAATAAAATATACAACAACCGCTTTCATGCATGTTAGAAAATGACAAATCAAAGTATGTCCTGGGGTATTTCAGTGCTGTCAGTTGTGTGCTCATGATACCAATGGAATTGTATTTTATTTTATTTCTAATTTCTATTTATAAAGCTTGACGACTAATAGAGATGGAAATTATGAGAATATTTACCTGTTCTGAATAATTTTCCTAAAACCTAAAGTATTTCAACAAAACGTATCATTTATTGACGAGTATCAAAAAGGGCCCTTTTTGCATCAAGTGAACATTTCAAGGTGAATTAATGCATTTTTCAGTACATAAATTATATCTGACAACTGTATCTGATATTTAGAGAGAGTTCCTGCCTCTGTAATCTGGTCCTGACTAAAGGGCACGGTCGCTGCTGAATTCGGTGGGCATTCCCTTACTGGTTCTTCACTTGTATGTCTCATTCGTAGTTCTGAATTTAAACTGACAGCCCCTGTGGAGGAGTTGGGAGACTTCCCCAGCCATCTGTCTTGGAGCAGCCCCCCTTCGACACCCCCTTCCATCCCTGCACGCATCCCTCATTCCCACACTGGGCCTTTGTCAGCAGTTCCTGTCCCTGGACTAGGCGTGGCGTGCGCAGAGGCTGGGGCGACCGTGGGTGCTTTCAGAGGCACCTGCAGATAGGACAAAGGGCCAAGGGTGCTGAGGCTGAAGACAGATTGATGCTTTGTGCACTGGGGCTGGAGAGAGCAAGAGAGAGAGAGGGAGAGAGAGGGTGGTGGGGGATAGTTAGCTGAGAAGTTTTCAGGGAGAGGATTTTCAGGGGAATAGGGGTGGGTTGGGGTGAAGGGGGAGGTCTGTCACTCCAGTCTGTGTGAGTCCAAGCTTTGGAGGACCCGAAGAGATTGACAGCTTTTGTGGACTGCATCTCTGCACAATGGTCATGCTTTAATGGGCGGTAAAGCTAGAGAAGAGCTTTGGGGAAGTTTTGGAGGGGAGGTGGTGCTTGGTAGTGGTTGCGATGGTGGTGGTGAGGGGAGACTAAGGGATAGGGGGCCAAAGGCTTTACTGCTTTGCTTGGTGGGGACCAATTCATGGGTATTCAGTCCAAGGCTCGTTATTCACTGAATGCATCCAGTGGAGGAATGCAGCAGTATCAATTAGAATGTGTTTGTAGATAGCAACGCAGGGAAGAAAAACTCTTTCTCTCCCTTTGCTCACAGGACAACACAGTCGTACTATAGGAGGTGTCAGAGCCACAAAGCCTTTTTTGTGGGTCTCTCTCCATTACATTACCAGTGCAATATGTAAGGTGGGGACTCTTTTGATTTAAATTAAGTGGAAAAAACACTAAATCCTATTTTTATTCAGCAGGGATAATGGTGTTATACTCTATAAAGGTCTTTAACTACTTATCTGTGGCTTAAAATCTTCCCCAGCTCTCTTTTCACTCCACCTCAGTGTCTTACTCTCATTGGAGGCATTATATTTATTCAATGGTGGAGGGTCAAAGACAGACTGTTAAACAGAGTTGCTTGTAGCCTTAACTGCCGCATCACTTCTAATTGTGTATCAGTGGGTCAGTGGTTTGTTGTTTTGTCCCCCGTAAGAAAGGAAGAGCGGATATGAATTTAAACAGTATCTTGTAAGGCATTGTTTGGAGTGGGCTCAGGCCACCACTTCAGCCTCAGAGGGCCTTTTAGAAAAAGATTTTTCCCTATAACTTTCAAGACAGTGATATAAAAGAAGAGGAAGGAGTGGAAACCACTTTGATTTTGATCACATGCCGGGGTTGACACACCATTCTGTTTATTGAATGTAGAGAGGCCGGCCGTTCATGCCCTTCGAACTAATTAGGATGCGCTTATTTGAATAGTTTTCCAGGTTGCACAAAGCAAACACATTCTGTATTTGAAAACAACGAAAATAGCTTTTATTCCAATCAGCGACTTGCATTTCTTGTCGTTGAAATATTCCTACTAAATTTCCAATGCATGCTAATTGTGAGAGATTTAGAAAACAGACTTCAGGGGGAGAGGGGGGGTTATACTGCGGTGACTTACTTGAACAAACAGATTTCATCCATGCAGTCAGCGTCCATTTGTCTCTAATTTCCTTGCTTTTAACACAAGATGATACAGATGGTATTTGTGCCGAAATGGAATTGGGAATTTTTTGTTCTTCGTAGGTTTAATGAGAACTAACTGGCAGGAACCTCTTGTAGAAAGGTGTAGATTTCAATATGAGCAATTACGCTTCATTTGAAGCCAAATGAGCCAAATTTGCATCCCCTGAAAAGAGTAGCAGAGTTAAACTGTATGAAAAGTGCAGTAAATTGGGGCAAACATCGCGACGTGCAGAAATGCATCTCCGCTGTAATTGTGTAATTGTAGAAGAGCTCTAAATGCACAGCCCAATTAAACTTGCTTCTTCTGCAAGGCAAAGAATTGGCAGGTTATTATGCAGGAAAAGTATCAGCACATTTAAATAGCTGCCTCCTTCATGGGTGGGGATGGAGGGTGGGATCATTTGCAGCAAAATGGAATATCTGATCAAATATGGACAGATGTCTTCATACATGCGGGAGCGGCTGTGAATTGGACTGGAAGAGGCAGGATAGATGGATGGCCTCCTCTAAGAGATAGAGCTTCCTGCCCTGAGTACTGAGAGGGCACAAGAGGAAGAGGGTGAGAGGGGGGTGAGGTTATGCTCTCAGTGGGGGGAGACATTTCCCTGAAACACCAGTTGATGGGTTTCTCCCACAAAGGGTGAAGTGACGCAGTCTGCACTGCTGCAGAACAGCCTGGTCTCTGTCTGGATTAGGCCCTGCTGTACACAAAGGGGAGCTCAAGTAAACGGTTCATGAATGTTGATTAATTGATGCCATTTTTTGCAGTGTGCCATGGAGATTTAGTGGGTAGGGGTGCATAAGGGAGGTTGTGTGTAGGCAGAGAGGACTCCGGTGTGACGCTGGAAATGTGTTTTTTGTGAGTGTTTTTCAGATGGTTCGCGATAGATCACAAACTGACACAAGTTTGATTAATACTTCTGCCAAGATTTGTAATCTCTTTGACTTCAATAACAGTTTAGCCAGTAAAAAGTTCTAAGAGCTCAATCAAGCTGGCGTGCTGTGAGTATCTTTGGTCTCTGTGTGCTTTGACTCCCGATGGCGCTATGAGCTACCCACTGTGCCCAGCTGGCACAGTGGGTAGCTCAGGTGGCAGAGGCAGCAAGGAGGTTCCCACGATGGGGTTTAGGGGTACAGGTGTCCTGGGACAATGAGGGTGGCCCAAGGCAAGGAGGGGCGAAGCACTGGCCCATAGCCCACCTCAATGGAGGGATCCCAGGGGCCAACTCAAAAGCCTGGGTTCCACTTGATGGAGAGAGAAAGGAGCGTTTTAGCCACTGCCCAGCAGGAAAGATCTGGTTGTGGGAGACCTCTTTCAGGACTCACTGTTTGTCTGAAGGCTGTCACAGCAGATGAGTACTCAGCAAACAGCGTGAACAAGGATTTGAACCAGAAAACCAACAGAGCCTTGACAATATTGTGATTGGGCCTTGTCTCTTTAGAGGCGGCTGAAAGCCGAATTGAGAGCAGTAACAAGTGCACATTCAGAGCAGGACGAGGATGCCTTTGGAATGTGTTTTATGGTTTTGAGGCCTGTATGTGGCGGATAAAGCAAAATCATGTTAATCTCCCTTTTCTCTCATCTAAAAGCAGGATGAGAGTGAACCTGTGGCACTTAAACGCTCCAGCCAAAGTCTTACAAAGACTTGTAAAGTCAAATGCGAATGAGACCCCGGCAGTCTCTTGACCCGAGGAAGACGGCAAGTTGTAAAATCCTTTAAAAACGTCAATAGAAGCGGCGCTGCAAGGAAACGCTACAAGGGATTTGTTGATGTTGCTTTTCTCTATTTCCCGTAGGCTTCCATGAATATATTAAGACTCCATTAATGAGTCTGATCTGGACAGCTTATAGATACACTTTACAGAGGGCCGGCCAAATCAGCTCTCCAACCATTTAACACTGTTCCTGCAATTAAACCTGATTAGTGACGAAATATTTATTGTGCCTGTGGGAAAAAACCTAGAGCACAGTTCAATTTCAATTCAGTTGTATTTGTATACCACTTAATAAGAGCATGTTTCACTTAGAGCAGGTCAGACCCAACAGTTTCCCAATGAGCAAGCGCCGAGCTGAACCTGACACAAGGTGGGCGGCTTTCTGCCTCGACTCAACGGGAACTCAGAGCCAGGACGTCAGTGTTGGCTTCTGTCCTCTTCTACAGCTGCATGACCTGCACATTCTCAGCCGTTCTGGATGCTTACTCACTCTGACTCACTTCATACATCTTCGCATCGTCACCTGGTTTCTGCCCAGAAGAAGGATTAGATAGAAACCACAGCTCATTCCGCTGATGAACAGGGGAGGAGAACCTGGTACTGATGGCACACAACTGCTGTGCAAAGGCTCTTTTCTTAACAAAAATGATGAATGACACATTGTTATACTTACATTTTTCTTCAATAACAGAGTGTGTGTTATTCTTTTTATCCTTCTTGAAAGTTTGAATCATCGAAATCAGATTAAAGCATAAAACACACTGATTATCTGCTTCTGTTTTGTTGCCCCTCTGACTCTGTATACATTTATTGACCTATTTATCCATTTGATGGCGAGTGAGAGGCACATACAAAGAGCAATGTTGTCTCTTGGAGGAGTTGGGCTAACTTTGAAGGTTTCTGAAGAGAGGGGCTTGTGATGGAATGGGCCGGGAAGGACTGTGACTTCTCCATTGAGAGTGGAGGGGCACGCTGGATTAGCTTGATTTGCCTGTGAATGGGCCCTCTCCATTATTCTTGTTAGGGAGCTGTCACATCGAATTGA
Source organism: Macroramphosus scolopax (assembly GCA_901007825.1). NCBI lineage: Eukaryota > Metazoa > Chordata > Actinopteri > Syngnathiformes > Centriscidae > Macroramphosus > Macroramphosus scolopax. The sequence continues at coordinate 14,344 of CAAKHC010007037.1, forward strand.
GAAAGTGAAAACCTCCTTTTATCAACCTTTTCCAAGTGAAACTGAACAGGCAATCAATAACTGAATTCAGGCCCTGGGGAAAGTCAAGCAGAATGATATGGGGCTGTTATAAAGGGAGTATTTGTCAAATTGCTAATGAGAAAAAGCGGATAACTGATGTAATTTTGGCTGCAGATGTTGTTGAGTTTAACAGGAAATTTAAAAAAAAAAGGGGATGGAGTCCCGACAGCAACAAATAAAATACAATTGTTAAGTGACGTTTATTTAGTCCAGTTTCAGAATTATAATTTTATTGCAACAATATAAAAAAAACAAGTACTACCACTACTAATCCAATAACTACTTTTACAACTGCCACTGCTATTTTTAATAATTATTATATGTCACTATAATTATTTTAAGGACATTTGTCCTTCATTCTTTTCTATAAGAAAACACTGAATTACTAAAACTAGGAACCAAACTTAAACCTTAAACTTATCATTATATATTTATGTATATAGAATATAATTTGTATATGTAAGATTACACCTACAAATCTCTTTCATTTGAATACCTATTTATTGCACTATGATGATCGTCATGTTGCAAAGGGTTCAATAAAACCCAACCGCTGTTACAAGACCAAACAATCACGGCTCAGTTTTTATTATACGAACGACACCATATTGTTTTGGAGTTTCATTATATTGACCTTATTGTGTCATTGTGCTTGTTCTGACACCATGATAATGCCTGAATACAGAGGGAATTATGCCCTGTATAAATAGATCCCATAGTCAAGGATCGCTTCAATTATCCCTCTACACATTGAAAACATGGACAGAATAAAAACTAAAGCCTTTAGTCCAAGCTGGTCTCAAGGCGCTCTTCAAACATTGTTTTGGCTATTGTTCGAGGGGCAGAGGAACATCATCAGCATCAATGGAAATAGAGAAAAGAGATACATTAACCTCTTTTACACAATAAAAGTATTCATCGAGAAAATGAGCTAAATAAATAAAGGAAAACTATAAATACAAATACTTGGAAAACACATTTTAAATTACTTAACCACTAACAAGAGGTGTGTTTACACTTCCTCTTATTGTGACGTTTCTAGATTCTATTTGTTACGTATTTCAATGTGGGAAAAAAAAGGTGTTTACAGAGTTTTTCTATCACATGACATTTTTCAAATGATCAAAGCGGAGTGCGTTCTGCACATCCAAACCATTAATCAACAAATTTTTCTCATATTGCTGCTCCCAGTTTTTTACGCTGGTTGGAGAAAATGAATCGGATCATTTGGCCTCATCAATCAATTTGGTAATTGATGTCTTAATCGTTCTACAGTTAATTGAGCACCTTGATTGTTGCATGTCATTGCACAAAGTATTCATTGGCAGCAGCTGCAGTATTTTTTGGGACAAAAGACATGATTTTTTGTTAGTTAAAGTTCTACTAGAGTAACACCACATTTAGAAAACACTGAAGCTATTTTGAAAAAGAAACTAAAATAATGGTGTGATGCTTCCTGCCAATGTAAGTGAGGTTTTCAGCAGTGTAATTGTCGTCCATTCATCTTCTGTGCACACTGAGTTTATAACAGAATATGAAAAATGACTCACGTCTATAATGAGTGTCTCACCTCCGAGTGGTAACCAGGTTCACCACCTACCATGCAACAGCAATTCCCCATTTGTTCCGCTCCACTGTCTTTCTCCACCTCATATACCCTGATCCCTTCAAATCTTCAAATAACAAATCCCATTTCTTTCATTTCGACCAGTCGTGACATTGGTTAAACACTGACGGCCCCGGGCGAGAAAGGCTGCCCATGCTTTGACATAGACCAGCTCCGTAGGGAGATAGGTGTAGGATAGCAGTAAGGGCTTGGGGGGGCTGTGGGAGAAGAGTCCTTAATTGAGTTACAGAATACTTAAATTACGCCTGTTTCTCACATTCCTGCTCTGAACGCTTCACACACAATATGAGCTACCACGGGAGGAAAAAAAAAACAAAAACACACAGTTCCAGTCCCGGAGTGCAGCTGCGAGGCAATTACCATCAAGCACCCCTGCATCTGTGTACAAACAATCCCACAGCTGCTGGCATTGATACTGTACGAGCACAGAGCAGCAGAGAAAGCCCAGGTTGACCCGAGGGGCTCCTGTGTCGTCTCAGAGGCCCGTTCATTCGGGACATATTTGTGACACCTATGAACATCGACCTGTTTCCAATTTTAAATGAGCTGTCACATACGATTAGCATAGTGTGTGCCCGCTGTTTAATTAGCATTGAATAAATGTTTATATCATTACGCAACAGAATGGAAATCATGTAGTGCCGATGGTATCACATGGGTTCAGTGTAAACTTAAAGCTTTTAAGGTTTCTCACACCGTGTGATAGCACCATGCACTTTATGTTCTGCATCAGCTTGTTGCACTTAGTGAAATATTGAAATCCTAAATTTATTTTTTTAATGGATGCACCATTAGATCAACTGGAGATACGATAGTCAACCATTTTTTACATTTAGTCTTATGTGATGTCTTTGAATTCTTGAGGATCTCCACTGGGATTGACAAAACAATTCTGTGGTTTTCAACAAAGTTTGGCTGCACAAAATATATTTGTGAATACTGAACCACTTGCATGTGACTGAGGTAAATAAAAATATAAACGTGTACTCCAACATGCATGCACTTGCCTTAGGATAGTTGAACGAAGCTCTAAAAATGTATTCAGATTATTTAATACTTACTAAAAGAATATATATGTGTGCTTGCATTCAGTGTATATCAGCGAGTTGGGGTGAATGTGTGTGACCAAAGATGTGAGTGGGCTAGTGAGAGTGAGTGAGTGAGTGAGTGAGTGGGCCTATTTGTGAGAACAGCGTGACTGAGAGGGCCACTGTGGGATATAGGGGAGATAGAGGATGACTTTATGACACTGAGGGGACAGGATCAGAAGCAGAAAAAGAGAGGGCCTGATGGAGGTGGTGTGGGGAGTTGGGAAGCCCTAGCTGTCAGCTCTGAGGGGCTGCTGGAAGACTCAGCGGGAGGCCAGCTTGGCCCCTAGGATGCCTTGTCACCACGGCGAAGCCCTGGAATGCACCAACACACAATGAGCTCCCGGGGCTCAGAGGGCACTCCGATTTGATAACCACATTAAAGTCCCAGCAACATCTGTTGGGGTGCAGGAGAAAGGCCTACTGGCATGCTTTAACCCCCGAAACTGGAATCATTAACCCTCGGCCCTGTGAGAGAAGGGGGACAACAGCTCTCTATTTGTCAGCCGCCCTGCACAGGGCTGCGGGGGCTAATATTTTACCAAAAACAGCGTGAGAAGAGAAGCGGCCCTGGGCACCACGAAGAGTGCTCCTTCACACTTTACATATTAGCAGGATAGTCTGTTATACTCACATAATAACATTTGCATAGCCTACAAAATAAAAGCTTTCCAAGTCCTGATTTATATGATGTTTATCAATTGCAGCTTCTGTTATCTCATTCACATTTGTGGGCATAAATCAATTAATAATTATAGATTTGTTTCCTTGATAGCAAAACTTCTTGCCTAATAAAAATAAATACAAGGCACATATCCTTTATCTTAATGCCAAATGTAATAAATAGCCCTGCACAATGATGTATTTCTCCTCTGATTTGTTAATACATGGTTAGAGGCGACAGGATGAATTTGATCAAGGATGGAGAAATAACAGGTGTCCTGCCACAAAGACACGTTTCAGGCTCCAGGATGCTCTGGTGCTTCGTGGGTCAGCGCCAAGCCTCATCCACCTCCACAGGTTTCAAAGCGAAGGCCACCTCTCTGTAATGAATAATTAAGGAAACAAAAGCTCCAAGGGGGTGAGAGGGGATCGGGGGGCGAGTGAAGAGGAGGGTGTGGAGGGCCTAGCGCAACTAGAACAGATGCAGCCAGGAGAGCTGAGGTTTTTGGCCCTGCGCTTCATAGAAAACATCATCCTAAATGTATTCCCTGGAGATGAGGAGCTGCAGGAGGTGCCCCCAATGCACAGGGTCCTCAAGTGCCTCCACACAAGTAATCCCATTCACTGCAGCTCATTACATGGGCAATTAAGTGCTGGGGTGGAGGAGTGCGGTGGGGTGGGGGGTAATGGCAAAGAAGTGTGTACGTGCATATGTGCGTGTTAGTGTGTGAGGGGGATAACGGAGGCCCATCATTGGGTCTCGTTCGGAGAATCCAAACCCCCCCACCAATCCGATTCTCCCTCTCCCAGCATCACCCTCACTCGCCTCACTCCTTCACCTGTGCTGGGTCTCTGTGGACACCTGCCTCTCCTAATGAAGATCCATGGCTTCATTTCCATTTCTGGAGTCATATCAGAGACTGCCAAGCACAAAACAGGCCTGTTTCCTCTGAGGCCTGGAGAGTCGGATAGAATGACACGGCTAAGTGCTCTGGCAAAGCAGGCCAGCTGCAGAGCCTGAAAATAGGATTTGGTTGGGGGTTCTGAAGTGGGGGGCTCGGATGGAGAGGACTTGATGTTTGGATTGGCCACAATGGCAGCCGTGTGCTACCTCAGCAGCTCCTTGGTACTAATGAGGCTTTCTGCAGAGATGGAGGAGGTGAGGAAAGGGCCTGAGGAGATGGAGAAGAGGAGAACAGAGGAGGAGTGCACCACCTCACACACCACTCTCACCTCTTCTGCTCATAACTGCTATGTTAGCTCTTAATAATGCACACCAAAGATATTCTACAACACACAGGGCAAAACATGCAAACATATTCACTGTCCCACACACAAGCCCAGATGTTAAGACCACATAAAAATGACAATAAAACGATCTCCTCCTGTCTCGGCCAGCTAACCCTGTGCAGGGAGCATGTGTCTGTCTTTCAATGCGGTGGTCGAGACTGTGCTTGTTAACATGTTCTAGCTCACTGACTCCTCTCAGCACCAGGGGGGGAAGGGCATCAGTGCCGAGCCAGGTGAGGAAGAGGAAGAGGAAAAAGAGAAGGAAAACAAACAAGGTGACACCTCAGACGTATCCGCCTGTGACCAACCCTAAAACATGTCCCGCCCCGCCGCTCCTTTTACTCACATTACACATACTTGGAAAAATGATCAAGTTCATATTAGTTGATAATATGGTGCTGGGTAATAACTGGTTGTTAATCATTGAAAAGAATACTATTAAGTAGTATTGTGTGTTGCACTAAACCATCTATGAGGTTGAGCGAACAGATGCGTATCCCCTGTCGCTACACCTTAACGTAACACTGATAGGTCCAATTTACTGTGGTTGGGCAACAAGCACATAGCTTGAGGCCTGGCAAGATGGATGCTCGTGAGAATCCACCTAATGCAAGGGTAAGATCAGATTAAGAGACTTCAAGCATCAGAGAGTAGAGCCCTTGTCTTCTGCAAATCAAAGAGGCTTAAAACATCAAAGTTTTTCAACTAAAAATGTCTTACGTATCAACATTTCTGACAATAACAAAGGTGTTAATGTGATGATGGGTATATATATGAAGAGGGTCCAGAACTGAGAGTAGATTGGAGTGTTGGAGGAGAAGATGAGACCAACATACACCAGACTTTGTAGTGAGAGACAATAGTTCAAGTCCTGTTTCATCCTGTTGTCAACTGATAAACTCCGAATTAGACCCACGTTGTGACCACGTTCCTTCCTGTGGACAAACCTCACCAGACCTTTCTCACAGCGTTGACACGTCGTAAAGCATCATTATTTTTGACGATTACATTTCTATCTAACAAACTGTGTTGTTGGCAGATTTTGTGTGTTGACGACGGTGAATTTTTCTTTTTGCAGAAACATAAAATGCAAACTTTCTGGTGGCTGGACTGAAGGGAGGGAGCGGGGTTAAGGTGAGGATTGTCTGACGGTGTCATTTTGCGGGCCCCTCTGCACTCACCTGGAACAGAGCACTTCCCCTCCCTGAGTCTTATCAGTTCACAGAGGAAATACCTGCTGCAGGTAAACACGACCCCTCGACCCCTTGGCCATCCACTCTCAGCCGCCCCTGTCGCTGTCCTGGAGCCTGTCTCGGTCTGAATCCGAGGATTAGCTCAGCATCATGCCCGAACACTCCACCTCCATGTGCAGCCCTGAGTGTGGTCGGACCGGGCCCTCTGACACCTCTGTGGCCCCTGGCCAATCCACCTTAGATGTTGTTCTTCATGCACCAGTGAGGAAACCTTCTCCCCATCCTCCCCCGTCCTCACCTCATCCCTCTGTCTCAAATTTAATCTTATCTACATATCACCAGGTGTAACCAAATATCCCTCTTATCAACCGAGGTGTCTCCAGGTCTGTTATGCATTGTCAGAAGAGTGATTTATCCGGGGAACTGAATATAAATAATATGTCACAGGAATCGCATTGTATTTGTGATGAAACTTCACTTCATTGTGAGTATTAGAAATATGATGAATTTACAGAGTGATTGCATTAAAGAATGATTGTAATTAAAGTGGAGACGTAGTCTATGTTTAATGACTTTGGAGCGTAATTAATCCCTCTACAGTATCTACAACCAAGTTTGTAATAAATCGGGGGGTGGTGATTTATTTTTAATTACTTCCTTGAGAATTTTGGAGGGAGAGTTTTTTTTGAAAAATGACAGTCAGTGATCATGACAGAGCAAATGCCACACACACTGCTCATTTTACAAATGACACATGCACATTTGCATCCAATTAAAAATGCATTGTTGTTGGTCACCGAGAAGCTTAAATGATGACAAGGAACATTCCCTTACATCGTTCTGCCTTTCCAATACATTGAAAGAAATGTGCGCTGGGTGTATTTGAACTTGTTTTCCCACTCCTGGTATTGCTGGGAAGATGAGGAGGAGGGCGGGTCGGCTGCTGCTGTTTATACCAGAAAAGAGTCCAGAGAGACAGCTGGCCCAGTTAGAAGGAGGCAAAACCTCTGAAATCTTCGGTCTGGCTCCCGAACAGAGGGGCTGCGGGGTGCAGCCCTCCCAAGCCAACAGCACCCACCTCCTCTCCAGGGTCAGGGTTACTCTCTCACCCCTGAACCACCTACATCCCCCCCGTCCCAACCCCTTCGAGCCCCTCCTCCACTGTCACCTGAGCCACACAGGTAAACGCTAGACTTTATTTGACGGATGCAGTTTCCCACAGTGACAGTGATGCACGCAGAACCAGAATCCCCCCCTCCCCTCCCCCCCTCTCCCTCTGGTGGAGTCTGGAACCAGAGTGGTGATTTTGTGTTGATAACCCACTTGGCGCACCCCTTTTCAGCTGGGGCGAGAGAAACTGGAGAGGACAAGACATCCTGTGTGACGCACCTGAGTGTACGCTCCAACAGGCTGAAACAAAGACGACTCCGTTCACACATTAAATTAACATACTCGGTGCTTAGTGAATGTGATATGAACTTGTCATGAATGAGAATAGTTAGTTAGGGGTGATGAGCCACAGATATCTGCATGGTTCCATTTCTGAAGTTTCATTTACCAGTTTATAAACTGATTTAACCTGAGCACAGGTTACTGCCGTGGAGTGGTTCAATTACGTCGAATGCTTCCAAAGGTACACATAAAAAAACATTTGTTTTCTTCCTAATCAATGACCACCCCTCCCTCCGTGCTGTATCTCATCCCCATTATTAGCAGATAGCGCTACATTAGAGATAAGCACGACAATGGCCGGGGTGAAGGCCCTGGATCACAGTTGTTTCTTATCTCTCACCTCATCTGCAGCCTGTGGTGTCTCTGTCAGAGGATGTTGTTAAACCAAGTCAAACACTCAAACATCCTGTGGCATCACCCTGCCTATAGCCCCACAGCCCGACCACACAGACACATACACAAGCACACGCACACACACACACACACCTCTCCTTTATAGCAGATCACACTTGGCTGAGGCCTGGCCCTAGTAGGTCTCACCGGCCTGAGGATGCTGTTTGATGATATGACGAGATCCTGGGTTCCTTTTGGGATACATTTGGAGTACAGAAGATTCATACTCATATCTAGAAGCCTGAATACTGTTTATTTCAAATAGAGTGGCAAAAGTGTTAACTGGCCAGAAAGTATTAGTTTAACTTAATTAGAGAAATGTCGATACTAGAATGATGATGTCACAGCTTTTAAGTAAAGTTCTGATGGTGCGCCTGTTTAACTGTTTACATCACGATTGGACACACATACACACAGACACACAGACACACACATGTAAAGGAGGAAGCCCCGGTGCAGGCAGGTTAATATCAGGAGCACTTGACAACAATGGTGTGTTATGAGGTGCTGCAGCAGTAATAAGGTCTTTGTTGGGACCTTAGAGCACAGCCACATCAAATCATTACTCATCCTGGGAGACCAGTCGCCAGTCGGCATGGCAACCAGGACTTGGCTGAAGCCAGAAGCAAGACCAGAATCTCAATTCCGGGAGAGCGAAAAAACATACACACAAAGAATGTTCTGAAGGAATGAAAAAGTTTACAAGTGGCCAAGGTGACCTCAAATAACTGCCTCGGCGATGGAATAGAGTTCATCCAAAGACACAACATACAAATATGTTATCAGAAAGTCTGAAGTAAGTCGCTCACAGGACAGAAATTGTTAGCGCAATTTTCTAATAGGGTTTAAATCCCTTTCTGCATCGTATTTTCTGGCATTTCATTCTTCAAGATAAACTCCTGGCCGGGCTAGAACAACTTATCTCATCCAACAGGAAATGGAATCAATCCAGTCGTTGCCCAATTCGATCTGCACCTGTTTTCAGAAAGTGAATGGACAGTTAGGGAGTGGGCAGTGGAGTCAGTGAAGGTATGCAGCGGTGTGAGAGTGTTATCCTGCAGGTTGTTGGGTGTGTTGGGTCAGTGCGGAGCGGTCAGCAGCTGCTGTCTGGCCTAGGTCCCACAGTTCCCAGGCTGGGGGGATTGACAGGCCAGTAATAAAATCAGGCGCCCTGGTTGGGTTGTGTGCGGCCCATTGTTCCCCCAGCAAGGCCCGCGGCTGCTGTTTACTTTCTCCCATATGCATTATTCAACGGCACAGGAGCTCCCGGAGAAAGGGGCCCCATTCAGGGATCCTCTTGCCCTTGTTTTGTTTTGCTAATTTTCAATTAAAATAAACCATCTCTCGCCACTGCCATGGCTGAGTGGGGAAAGAGAGAGGGACACTGTCCCTGCCATTTGGGCCATCTGAGGAGATTAGACTGACTGTATAAATGAGAATAAAGTGGGATGTATCATTTATACTGTCAGTGATATGTTTTTCTATAGTAGGATTTAAATTGGGACAATGAAAGGGATTACTATTTCAGTTGAGAGCATACGTTGGCCGCTTACTCATGTTATTGTTGAGGAACATGTCCCCCAGGATGACCTCATTTTTAAAATCGGATTCAGATGAGTTTATTTTCTATCATACGACAAGTGCAACATTATGAATTTCAGCCTTGAGGTTGCAACAGGAGGATTCCCATATGGTGGGAGAGAGTGTAAACTAATCATAAAGACAATGACTCTTCCATAATGACTCCCAGAGGTCATTAAATGAAGCCAGCCAGGGCATGGTGGACTAATCAATAAGTCCAGTGATAGCTCTCTTTTCAGTCGCCTCTTTGAAATAGGAGGGGGCTGAGCTAAACTTGCAGAGTGCAGAGACAGATGCGGTGACAGTGGGGAACTAGCAGAGTTAAAGATTCACCACACATCTGTCACTTTAGCCTGGGCGGCAGCTAGGCTGCCCCCGCTGACAGCCTGCATGCCTGCCTGCTTGCCTGCCTGCCTGCCGGACGCCATTCCTACCTGTGGCTGGGCTTTGGTCTGTTGCTAAGCCTTACCATCTGCCTTTCCTTTGGATCCTCTGTTTGCCTCTGTCCCTACATGTCTATCTAATTCCTTACCGTAACCCATTCTAATTCAATTTCTCTTATTATGAGCCACCCCACGGCCCCTATCACCATCAGCACAACTTCCACACACACCTGATCCCTACGTCTTCCTCAAAAAGTACTTCTTACTGAGAAATATCTGGAAAGCAGTGCTTATTGGACGGTACCCAAAGTCCTCACTTTCACTACCTGTCAAAAACACTCTTAATTACAGTTCAGCAGCAACCTGTTGAAACCTGCTTCAGATTGTACAGCAGACAACATTCGTCAAACAAAAATAATTTTCCACAGCATGCATCTATATGTCATCCTCAGCTCTTTAGCAACTTAGTATCTATTGCTGCCTATAAAGAGAGATGGATTGGCGGTGGACACACGCTAGCCCGTTAGTGCCTGGTGAGTGGGGATGTGAATGTGGAGGGGCCTCTTGGCTACGCTGGACAAGGTCTGTTCTCCTGCTGGGTGCAGGTGAGCTCTCAATGCAGCCGTCAGCACCTGCCCTCTTTGTTCCCTTGTTGATGGCTTTATGGCGTGAAGGGGGTCCGTCTGTCTGGCTCTCGTAAAGCCAGCAGCACAAGGCCTAGTAAAAGCTGCACTGCTGCCAGGGCATTGTGTAGCGCCCGCATGGATCCCAGAGTAACCCCACCAGCAACAGAACCCGCTACATAACCGACACACATACACCCATATGGACATTTAAATGAAGACACACAAATTCTTGCATACGTAACTGTACATACATGGAGATATACAATGAGGGACCTCAGAGAGTTATAATGTTCACTCAGTCCAGTGTCCCATTCAAAACAATAACAACTGTCTGTTTACTGCTGCTTCTCTGTCATTTTAGCAGGCAGTCATCAGTTAGCGAGGAGAGATTCTCCACTAATTAATCAATCGCAGATGAAAGTCTATGTTTGGGAAACCCTGGATACCTTTAGTTACTAAATCATTTTAAAGATCACAATTTTAAAAAATGAATAATATAAGAAGTATTTACAATAAAACTAATAGTTAGGTTCTGCCATCTCTACAAGAGCGTTGTGTATTTGTATTTGTATTTGAGACGTCGTTGAGTTGTTAGCAGGTCCTTTAAAATATCTCTCTAAACTTCTCATATAGCTTTATTCTGCTAAATGCTCAAATGCTCAAATGATCAAATATCCAACCAAAAAAGATCCAAAAATAAAATTTAGGACCAATTTATGTACAAGAGCAGGAGTTCCAGAACTATTTCTTGCCAAGGCCTCACAAACAGCATTAGCTTCTGGCCCCCTTTTGCAAGATGTCTTTAATAACCTCATACCTGTTTTACCTGGCCAGGAGTTCTTTGGAGATTATGCAGCTGAGTTTTTATCCACTGGGCTGTTGCTCTGCTCATTGGATGTTTTAGTTTTAAAAAGCGTCTCCATTTTAACAGCAGCAGTACTAGCTAACTAGCTAAAAGCTAACAAGCTAACGAGCTAGCTGACAAAATTTACGGAACAGAACAGCTTGAAGTTCAGAAGATGAGCCTGGCAGGTAAGATCCAGCTATACATCATAATACGTTTTATATTTTATTCGTAGTAAAAAAAATGTTAACTTTCTATTTTTCATAATTTTCCATCATCTTTTGATTTTCCTACGGCCAGTTCAAGAAGAAGGTCAAACATCCAGCAGCTACAACAGTAACATGCTGCTCACACACTGATACTTAACTATAATTATATAATTATAACCTTTCTGGTATATATTAGTATCGAGTATATCGGAACTAAAACAGCACTTCTGCTTTAATACTATTTTTGCTGTTATACTTCATCTCTCAACTTCTCCCACCTCGTTATAA